>CABFOV010000810.1:0-22762 GCA_902141375.1 Timema poppense | reverse complement strand
TAGCTAAGTTTATTATAGCTCTACAGACAGTATTCACTAGCTAAGTTTATTATATCTCTTAATACAGTATTCACTAGCTATGTTTATTATATCTCCTCAGAGAGTATTCACTAGCTATGTTTATTATATCTCTTAAGACAGTATTCACTAGCTATGTTTATTATAGCTCTACAGACAGTATTCACTAGCTAAGTTTATTATAGCTCTACAGACAGTATTCACTAGCTAAGTTTATTATATCTCTTAAGACAGTATTCACTAGCTATGTTTAGTATATCTCCTCAGAGAGTATTCACTAGCTATGTTTATTATATCTCTTAAGACAGTATTCAGTAGCTATGTTTATTATAGCTCTACGGACAGTATTCACTAGCTATGTTTATTATAGCTCTACAGACAGTATTCAGTAGCTAAGTTTATTATATCTCCTCAGAGAGTATCCAGTAGCTAAGTTTATTATATCTCCTCAGAGAGTATTCACTAGCTAAGTTTATTATATCTCCTCAGGGAGTATTCAGTAGCTAAGTTTATTATATCTCCTCAGAGAGTATTCAGTAGCTAAGTTTATTATATCTCCTCAGAGAGTATTCAATAGCTATGTTTATTTTATCTCCTCAGACAGTATTCAGTAGACTACAAGCTGGAGACATACTTGAAGATAGCCCGATTGTATCTTGAGAACGATGACTCAGTGCAGGCTGAAGCTTTCATCAACAGAGCGTCTCTTCTACAGGTAAAACAGATGACCTATCCACTAATACACATTAGCCAACATTAAAGTTTATTCAGGCAGCTTATAATAAGCATGTGTGATTTATTTTTACATATGTTCTGGACAGGTATTTGGACCCAGTATTTTTTAATGAACAAGCTTAAATAAGAATCTGAGTAATATGTCATATGTTTTGTACAATACATACAATATGGGGCCTGCTTCCCAAATCTACAAGTCTACAATTTAAATTCACAAGTTAGAATTCAAGGTTTTATAATTGTAAATATAAAGTGTTTCATAAGGAAAATATTTTGACATGTAAATTCTAGTGCAATTGTAAAAAGTATTTACAAGTCATTTCTTTTATCTATAAGTGAAATATTAATACATATAATTTTGTCCCTACTGTTACAACAACCATAAAAAGTACACAATCTGTTTTAAAATGATTTTGTGATAGATTTTAGCAAAAATTAAAATATCACTATTAAAAAAAATGTATGGAAATGAAAACATTTTGTTAGAAGCTTCCTAAATTTTAGTTAGTATGTATGAAATAAAGTGCATTGAGCAAAAACAATGGGTAATAAAATGATAGAATATTAGGAAAATGGTAGAGCACAAATAAAAGTACAAACTCTTAACACATATTTACACACACATCAATATTTCGATGCTATTATAGCATCTTCCTCAGGAAATTTTAGTTAGGAAATAAAATAAAATTAATGAATGAAGTACACTATATTAATTTTCTTATTTATTGAGGCTCAACACCATTTCAGGGAACTACACAATTTAATTTTTCATCAACTAAAATACAATTGCTGATTTATTTTGTATAGCAAAGTTGACCCATATCTTGTAATGTAGTTTCTCAGTTTTCAAAAAACTCATTCGAGACTCTTCATACGTGGTCGTCTCCTAACCTCAATAACTCATTAAAATTGCAATTGCAAAGTATTTTTCCTTTTGGTTGAGAATGGTAGAAAATGTGCTTGTAATTTAGAAGTCGCTTTAGGGAACCAAATTATAATCTTACTTGTAAAAAACAGTTGTAAATAGTAGAGATGGGCCACTCGAATCTTTGAATCCTCGAATCCACCGAATCCTGACAAGTATTCGAGATTCGAGGATTCGGTGTTTTATTGGATTCGATGGTCAAATCTTTCACCTCATAAACAAAGCATAATATTTTGATTTTTGAATGAAAAAATTACGAAGTTAGGCCTACTTGAAAAGCACAACTTAATCCGTAATCATTATTTTGTTGGCCAAAAGAGATAAACATTAATAAAATCTTCCTTTTTTAAAAAAAACAATAATTGTTAGGTGTAGAAAATGTAACATGCCTAATAACCTACCCTTCCACCCTTTTGGGAAACTTGGACTCCACCGTTTCAGCGCATGCTTGCTTCTGAAACTTTCACCTCACAAACATTCTTGTAAATATTTTAATGAATGCATTAAATCTCTTCAAAAACTGAAAATCAAAATTAGGATTACAAATAAACTCAAAATAAATAAAACAAATTATGGCTTTTTTTAAGAGAAATAAGAACACATTACACACGATACAAAGTTAGCCGCCATGACATATATGATTAGTCGCCAGCGGCCAGAGTGATGATTAAATAAACATGACTGTTAATTCTTACTACCCAACTGGTTTTAATTATCTACATCTATGCAAAGAACCCCAATTTATTTCATACGATCATTAAGTTAGATATTATATTGGGTTTCATGAAAAATAACTGCTGTCAACAGTTAGACACTGATAAAACTGTTTATTTACATCTACCGGCCTACGACCCACGTATTGTATACCAATTATTTGTTTAAAATTGATTCAGGTAATCTAATCCTTTAGTAAGTGCTATTGAATTTTAATAATCAAATAACGACTTGCTAATTCATAATTTGTTTTTAAATTGATTTTAACTAAGGGTCTATTATTTTTTTTCAAATGTGTTATTGGAGTAATTGTAAAAATATTCAAACGCAATTTTGCCTAGTAAAATAGGAATGAACATATTGCAAGAGTTGAAAATGTTTGTGTTTTGAATAGAATCTATTCTCAGAAATCAATATATTGCAAGAATCGAATATATTTTTTTGTTTTCTTTGCGAAGATAAATAATAGATATAAAAGAAAATAATTATAATACATACCTAGGCATTATTGAGTTCCCTATTTTCAAAGTATGTTTAATCGTTAGTTTTTTTTTTAAATCTGTTAGTAATTTTATTTTAGCTTTCTTACCCACCTCGGTGGCGTAGTTGGCTAATGCACTTGTCATGTTGAGCTCGACTGCTGAGGATGGGGAGATCGAGGTTCGAATCTCGGTCAGGTGAACTGGGGGCGGTTTTTCCTAAATGGTTTTCGACTCTCCCTCCACGCAAATGTGGGTTCACTTCCTATAATTCAACCTTCCCAATTCTTTATCCATTAGAGTAATTAGTACTTAAAGCGCATCACCCGAACGGGTTATTATTATTATTATTAATATTATTATTATTATTATTTAGCTTTCTTATCAAAATAAATTATAATATTTCAAGATTATTAAAGTTGATCAAAAGGTAACTAACTAAGCCTAATCTTTTTCTGTTTGTTTATTTCACATGTTTAAAAAATAACTTAAAGACTCTCAAATTTTGATTGTTTTGATTTCTAAACAATAATATGAGTCTAGAGTGTTTAATTTGGCTGGATTATAACCAGTATTTTGCGAGAGTTGGTTGGGGTTGATTAAAATTGAAAGCATGATTGAAATAAATTTTAATTTACTGCCTAGGCCTATATTGTGTAATGTAGGTCTATTATTAAATCATTAAAATTTCTAACAATTTGCTAGGATTAGGATTAAAGATTCAAGATTTGAAAATAAAATGTAGATTCGGATTCAAGATTCGGATTCCAGAAAGAGTTGATTCGACCCACCTCTAGTAAATAGTAAAATTTCACTTTTAATTACAAGTGTTTACTTGTCGCTTTATTAAACAGGTCCTTGTTTAAGTCAGGATTTCTACTGAGTCATGAAAGTCAACAAAGTCATGAAAAGTAACTAATTTCAAAAAAGGTCATGAAAGTCCCTGAAAAGTCACAAATTTTCAATATTTTAGTCATAAAATCACAAAAATATTGTTTGAATTTCCCGCACATCGTAACAACGTGAATGTGTTGAATGTCAAGTCGCCCATTACCCATGATGCCATCCACTAGCAACAAATTGCCTGATTGTTTTTCCCGTGATACCAAGGACAAAGTTAACATTCGCCATCTAGTTAAAGTTGAATGTTGCGTGTGAGTGCATTATATAATGTTCAACCATTTACTGAAAGAATTTTATGGCCATAAAAAGTCACTAATTTTTGTTTCTTCAAATCAGTAGACACCCTAAAATACCCTATTGTTATTATCATAATTATTGATAAATTGTGCCTTTACTACATGCCGGAGCTTAAGTAGAACATTAAATACTTAGAAATAATCTATAAAAATTGTTTTTCACTCATGAGCAGAGCCCGGATTTTGATATCATCTTTTTTTTTTTAAGCTACAGACAATGCTCATAACTATATCAACCTCTGTTTTCCCATATATATATAATATAGGTAATTTTTGGTAATATTTTATCATTTTTGGAATCTTTTGAGTTATTATAAGGCATTCTTGTTCAATAAGTATTTTTTTAGAATAGGCTACTATAAATATTTTACAAGTGCATACATTTTTTCTCAACACCTGGTTGTTGGAATGAGAAGATAATGAAGGCATTGAGCTTTGTATCCTCTTTGCTTGCGTGGTTATAATATACACATTCCCGGTGATACACTGTGACTAAGCTGGAGAGGGTTGTGTTGGAAGGGAGTAACTATTACTTATGAAACAGATATTTGTAAATAATTGCTTATGTACTTTTTAACTAACAATTTCTGTCAAATGCGTGCTTGGTTTAGTCATATGCATTTATTATGAGTTTTTGTTCATATTAATAATAATAATAATAATAATAATATTTAGCACCGAGTCTTACTACCGATTCGGGTTATACGTTTTAAGTACTAATTACTCTAATGGATTAGGAATTGGGAAGGATGAATCAGAGGAAGTGAACCCGCATTTGCGTGGAGGGAGAGTGGAAAGCCATTTAGGAAAAAAACAAACAGTTCACCCGACCGAGATTCGAACCTCGATCTCCCCGTCCTAAACGGTCAAGCTCAACACGACTAGCGCGTTAGCCAACTACGCCACCGAGGCGGGTATTTGTTCATATTGTTTGGTCATTTTATAGGTAATTTTTTGATAATTTTAGGTAAGCAAAATCCAGGTCGTGGTTGAGGCACAATGTCAATAGGGTAACAGAAAGCCCCCTCTCCCCTGACAATAAACTGTGGTCTTTACAACCCAGGTCCTGCTAGAAGCAAGTAGCAGGCAAGGCAAGGCGATAGGATAACTACTAGGAAAAAAAAATCACATTTATTTTTACAAAGCATAGCTTATGCAAAATTAAATAAATTAAATAAATATATTAGATATAAATATTTCGAAAATAATAGTTACATGTAATAGAGCACTAGGCTAAATCATGGTTAAAATTAGGAGAGAACCCCATAACACTTACCTTAGTGATACTGGACAAGACATTGTTTAGTTATATGTTAGAGAATATTCTCAAATTGAAAACGGCAACCTCTTTGCTAAGGGGTGTGAGACAATTTATAATAACAAGATCATACATTATTACAGCAGACATTTTAGAGACCATTGATTTAAAACTGAGAAGAGACTAAAAAAAATTAGTAGGTATGAAGATTTGGTTTCCAAGCATCATTGTCTAAATTCTATTAAAGTTCATTAGGATTTATTATTATTATTATTATTATTATTGGCACCGCGTCTTACTACCTGTTCGGGTTATATGCACTTATGCTAATGTGTAATGGTAGGGTGATTGTGAGATGAAATGGAGGACCTACAGTTTAACGTGGAATCATTAGGATTTAAAAACAGGTTTTAAATCCCATGTGAGTATAACAATTCACCTGATTCCCTCCCGCCAAGGTCTGAGATCTGAATGGTGGGCCCATGTGTCAATTCATTTTACTTTCTGTCATTTTTGTTTGTCCTGCATATTACTACTCGTCACATTTAATTTACATTAATGGAGTAAGGTTGGGTAAGGTAAAATTTAGAGGAAATATAGACCTACTTTAATTTGTGTGGATGAAGAGTGGGGAACCATATATGAAAAACAGCCCTTAGTACACTCAACTGGGGTTGATCCCCGACCTTCTCGTCACTGGTAAACCAGACAGGAAGATTTGTAAGTTTGAAAAATGACACCTAAACACAGGCATCAAGCCCGGCACTGGGTTCAGATGTCACTTTTCAAATTTATGAATACATGATACTAGATGCTTCGTTGTTCATGTACAATTAGTTGTACAAGTGTATGTTCTCCAGGATAGAATATCTTGACATTTAGACCACATGTCCCCCCGTGTGGGCCTCTCTCTCTCTCTTATGTGGCCAAGAAAGAGCTCAGATAATCTACCTAAAACTCTGAAAATGTAATTATTGGGATGATCTGCAGTTTGTTGTATTTTGATATTCCATTTGTGTCTTATGGATTAGTAACTATCAGGACGTTCATATTTGTTTGTGTTTTGTGTATACAGTAGTTTAGGTTAGCTCAAGAAAGAAAGGGTATGGCAGGAGAGGGCATAAGCTTTATTAATCCAGCATCGGGGCTCAGGGAGAGGGGTCCATAATGGTTTGAGAACCCCTGTGCTAGAGGCACCATTGTCTAAGTATTTCCTGGGGGAGAATATACAAGACCCCCCCCATACCCCTCTTAACTTCAAATGGTTGAGAGCCTTTGGACTCCAAATCCTCCCCTGCAACTATTTTAATACAGCATACCTATTATTAATACCCACCTCAATGGCGAAGTTAGCTAACACTCTAGTTTTGTGTTGATCTAGACTGCTGAGGACAGGAAGATTGAGGTTCAAATTTCACTCGGGTGAACTGGGGGGTTCCTAGATGGTTTTCAATTTTTCTTCCATGCAAATGTGGGTTCACTTCCTCTAAATTCAACCTTCCCAATTCTTAACCCATTAGTCTACTTAGTATTTAAGCATATAACCCGAACGGGTAGTAAGGCGCGGCACTAAATAAAAATAATAGAAGAATACCAATTAATTTTCTCATAATATACCATTCTATAAATTATTTCAGTCCATTAAGCTAAAAGTGAATAATTCAGTTTTTAAATTTTAGGCGGAGTCCAAAAATGAACAGCTACAGGTCTATTATAAAGTGTGCTATGCCCGTGTGCTGGATTACCGGCGGAAGTTCATCGAGGCTGCTCAGCGCTACAATGAACTCTCCTACAGATGCATTATCCACGAAGAAGAACGTCTCACTGCTCTAAGGAATGCTCTTATCTGCACTATATTAGCTTCTGCAGGTCAGACTTTTAAATGTTTCATTCAGTTGGGTTATGTTATATTAGTGGGGAATATTAAAGACAGAAAAGGATGATGGCTTAATTTTAGATACGTTGGGAGGAAATAATATTTAAATGCTAAATGCTAAATATGTATTATTAACACATATAATAACTATGGTCGGCTAGAGCAATTACATGCACATGGCGGATTAAAACTGACACTGCATATGTACCAAAATTGTCCAATAGCACTTTGCAAATCCCTTAATGTTCTATTCTTTCATTGTTTAAAATATTCCAAGATAGTGATAGGAATCTCAAGTTTTTCTTATTTTTCCTCCACACCCTCCTTTCTATTCCTCCCTCTATCCTCTTTCAACCATTTGAATTCTTCGGATAGGGGGCACTCTTAGTGGCAAAATATCTCACTCCCGGATACCAGCACCAAATTTAATACAGTTCTTCTTTACATATTCAAGAACCGATATCACTTGAGAGACACTCCCAAAAATCCTTGCAGCGGTCTGTGATGACGTCATCAAAATGGTTGCTACCTAACATTACCTTGCAACTTTTAACCAGTTATATTGCAAGAACCACTTAAATCAATAATGAAATTTTACATCATATTTGTTTACATATTTAAAAACATAAATCAGTTAGACCTTGCTGTGGCATGTGATGACATTATCAATATTGTTGGCAACTTGATAGCACCATACAAACATCACCTAATTATATATAGTTCAATAACCACCGTATCAAAATTTGAAAGTAAATTAAATTTCATAAAGAAATATTTAGAGAAATTATGTAAATTCGATATTAAATGCGATATTTGTCATTACAAGTGAAACTACGTAATTCATTAATATAACATAGATGTATAACCCAAATGGGTAGTAAGATGTGCTAAAAAATAATCAACCTCAATATAATGATGAATCTTGAGATTTTATGTTCCCCAACCCCCAACGAGTGCTGTATGTGCCTGTGACTAGCTACGACCTAAATGGTTTGATTGATTGATTTTGTCCAAACTTGATATTTAGATTTTATAGTACCACACCTTGGGGCATTTTTTCAAATTTTCGCTCCAACCCTCAAATTAAGGAATATTTACTAATGACTGATTTTTAAAATGTTGTCACATACTAGACTTTATTAGAAAATTCATGTGATTGTGTTGTCCCATTTATTTTTAAAGCCATTGATCAAATGACTGAAATCTTACATTTGGTCAGTATGTGGTACATGTAATCAAACGGAACATTGTTTTGAACATTAGTGTATCAGCGTTGGATGTGGTGTATAAATATTCAAATTAAGAATTTCATTTTTCCTAGATTCATGATCAAGCTTGTGTTTATTATTTAATTATTACAGGTGTCAAATATTTTAGTTGGTTCTTAATATGTGTGAAAATATGAAGTTAACTATGACTGTCAAAATTGAAGCGGAGAAGCGTGGGACTAGTTTTTGTTCACTCATTGGGACTGGATGTGTTTGTCCCTCATACTGTCCATACTGGCTCCAAAGCTAATCTTATGGATGTGTGTCGGAAGAACATTTTTCCTGTGACAGAATGTCTCATGTCGATTAAATTAGTACAGGTTGGCCCCAGGAAAGGAGAGAAACCCCTTCAATCACATACAAAGTGGTTAGTAGTTGCACCCACCTTTCCGGCACAGTAATGCACTAGGGACACTTCCACTGTACCACGGGATCTCCTGGGTCCTCCACTTGTTGAGACCATTACCAAACAATCAGTGTTAACATGAACTGTTATAATCGAAGCATACAAGTGTTGACCTTTGGCTATGATGTTAAATGGTTAATAAATGCTTGCAGTAGTCAATGTTTTGTCTTTATTATACTATAGCTTACCTGAATTATACTATAGTACCTATTTTTTTATTTAACTTTCCGATAAGTTTGGCCTAGTGCAACAAATATATAAATATATATAAAACAAAATTGACTTGCTTGTTCCTTTTGATGTTAAAATTATTTAATGATAGCTTCATTATATATTAAAAATATTTTATTTTCTAGGACAGCAACGAAGTCGTATGTTGGCAACTCTGTTTAAAGATGAGCGGTGTCAACAATTGCCTGCTTATGCCATTCTTGAAAAAATGTATCTGGATCGTATCATTCGGCGTTCAGAACTGCAAGAGTTTGGAAATCTACTGCAACCACACCAGAAAGCATCTACCTTAGATGGTATATTTATTTCATTTGGTTTTAATTAATTGTGTTTAACTTTTTTATATATATTGGGAAACTATTTTGTTCTTTCTTGATTATCAAACTTTTGTTTTAAATAAACAGTGTCAGGGACCTTCTTTAACATTCGTATTGCTATTGTTCGTTCCGGTCATCAAATGATAGGTATGGTGAAAAACTTAGTGGGTTGTATACTAAGTGTAGAGTAAATACCTTACCTCTTACAATTCGAGGTTTGCCGACAATTTAGGCTTAACTTGTGTGATTTTTGGTCCTATTAGCCTTGCCAGCAATTAGCAGACAGATCTGACTGCAAAGGAACCCAAACAACTCTTTCCTAGAGAAAAACTGAGTGCTCTGTTTTATCTTCTTACTAAGTGAAATGATCAAAGGCATGCTTTCATTAGTTGGTAAATGCAGTTGACATGTCATCTACAAATGAATTCTGCATGCCTAAAACATCCTCTATCAGGCGGGGATTGTCTTAACTGGAGACATATGTGAATTACTTATCCTTCAACTTGATAGACTACTTTCTTATGAATGAAGCAAAGAAAAGGCAGACCGTAAACATCAAGTTAATACCAAGTTTGTCCTTAGATAGTGACCACAGGTTGTTGGTGGCAGACATAGAGGGATGGGAATGTAGGAGAAAGGTACTAAGACAAGAAAGGAGAATAGGGGTCTGGAGTGACCTGGCGGTCTAGGGGTGAGGTGTCAAACTTCTGTGTTGAGGGTCCAGGGTTCAATCCTCGGTCCTGACATGGATTTATCTGATTACCAAACCCTTCCCTAACCTCTGACAAGACGTGTATTAATCACAACTTGTGAATGTGTGGAATGGCAGGCCTCCACCGTGACTCGGATCCCACGTTACTTTAGGTCCTCCATTTCATCTCACAATCACCCTACCATTACACAATAGCAAGAGTCTGTATAACCCATACGGGTAGTAAGACGCAGTGCCAATAATAATAATAAATAATAATAATAGTAATAATAGGGGTCTGGAGGCTAAAACATGAAGAGGAAAGAGAGCCATACGTAACACAGGCAAGACGCTTAATACCCAAGGATGAGCTATAATGTGTAGAGGTTAAGTGGGAAAGGTTTTAAAACAGATTGATGGGAGCTGCAGAGGAGGCATGTGGGAGGACAAGTGATGAGAAGAAGTGGAAGAAGACACCCGGGTGGAATGACAAGGTGAAGGAAGCAGTGGAGTAGAAGAATAAAGAATTCATAAGGAGTTTTAAGAATAGGAGTGAGGAATCAGAGGAAGAATATAGAGAGAAGAAAAAAAGAGCAAAGCTAGCGGGCTAGTTAGCAAAGAGTAAGCCAGGAACATATTGGATGCAATGGATGGAAATTCTGGAACTGAACATTGAATGAAGTAAGAAGGTGTTAAATAGCCAAATAAAAAACAAGAGGAGAGATAAAAGTTAGAACGATGAATGAAGAAGGAAGAAGGATAAAGACAGGAGAGGATAGGGAGAAAAGGAACTATGGATGAGAATGAAACAAAAGAACAGGAAGAAATAGAGGAGGAGGAAAGAGGTAGACAACAAATAAAGATGATAAACAAGGAAACGCACCGGGTATGGACAAACTGACTGTGTAAATGATAAGAGCTGCCGGTGAAGTAGGTGTGCAATGGTTAAACAGGGAGCTGAGAGTGATTCGAAAGGATAAAAAGGTACCAGAAGACTAGGTAAAGAGAGTTGTAATACCTATATTCAAGAAAGCCGAAGAGATTTACAAATTATAGGGGGATAACGCTGATTTGGCAGTGTACAAAAATATTTGAGAAGGTACTGGAAAAGTTAATAAGAAATAAAATGAAAGGAAGGTGGAGAAAGGAACAGCACGGATTTAGGATACAGAGGTCTACAATAGACTTATTCGTTGGCTCTTACAGCTGATGGAAAGAAGGTATGAATGTGGGGAAAACTTGGTAATGCTATTTATGGATGTGTAGAAGACATGTGATAGCGCGGATAGAAATTAAGTTTGGAAAGCGATGGAGGAGGCCGAAATGGAAAGGAGTTGTAATGAGGATGAAAAGCATATATGAGGATAACAGGAGTTGTGTTAAGACATAAAGTGGTCCCAAACAAAAATGGAGTAAAGCAGGGGGTTGCCCTTTCATCATTACTATTTGTAATGGTAATGGAAATGGTCGTGAACAAAGTGGCAGGAAAACTCAAGGAGGAAAGAATGAAAGCCATGATATTTGTTGATGACTTGATGGTATGGGGATAGAAGGAAGAGGAAGTACAGGAACAAATACAAGAATGGTATGAGGAAGTGAAATAGTGTGGAATGAAATATAGCATGGCAAATGTGAAGTGATGGTAATGACAAGGAAGAGGGTAAGGCCTAATAAAGCTATAAGATTGGATAGAGTAGTACAGAACGTAAAATATCTTAGAAGTGTGATTGAGGCGAAAAGGTGTAATTAGGAAGGATTTAATGATATGAGGACAGCAGGGAGAGTTGTTCTATAGGTGTGTAAGAGACCTGATATGGAGAAGGGAAGTCCCCTTGAAGTGTAAGGAAGTGTTGTACAGGTATACTTTGTACCCATTGTCGTCACATATGCTGCAGAAACATGGACAGTAAATATAAGAGAAACTAGGAAAGTGGAGGTCATGGGAATGAGGTTTGTAAGGGGCATGTTAGCTGTTATGAGAAACAAGATAAAGAATGAAGTTATCCGGGAAAGAGTGGGGGTACAGGGAGCACATTAGATAGTAGAGGAAGCAAGAGTGAGATGATAAGAGCATGTAATGAGGATGGAAAAATAGAGGAGGCCAAAGAAAATGTTGGAAATGAAGTATGTAGAAAAGAGTTCAAGGGAGGCCAAGAAAAAGAGAAGCAGATAACAGGAAGTGTGCAAGTGAGAGGATATGAATGGCATCAAGTAAAGTAGGAATAGAGGGAGATGGGGGCAATTTACTTAACTGACCCAGCCAAAGGCTGGGGACAGTTGGTGATGATTATAAACTTGACACACCATTTTCAATCACAGATATCTTTTATACTGTAAGAAGGTCAGCAAGTATGTGTCCCTTATAACACTTAACTTATTTATCACATTTTGGTGCCCTGCTATAAACTTGGGTTTTCATAATGGATTAACCAGAATATTGTACTCACAGTTTTATCCCACAACTTTTAAGTTCATGTGTGTTTGTTTTCACTTATTACCATTCACAGCGGTTTCAAATTTATAATTATATGAAACAAATTTAAGGTAATTGAATCTGAGGTTTTGATAATAACTTGGTTTACCTGATAAGGATGAAATATTGCAAAAAATTATGGATCAAAGCATTTTATAAGTGATTTTAGCCCATAAAATTTTAAAAAATTAAGCACATTATATTATTTTTTCAATTATAAAACAAATAACAAAACATATTCAAGCTTTGATTTGATTTGAGGAATATTTCATATATTCGATTCGAGATGGCTTCAAATTGAAAAAGTGGACTTTGCACACCCTTAATTAATATTCACGGCACACATATTTTAACATACATTTTTGTTAAAACACATTTTGGTCATCTCTTAAAATAGTATTAAATAATTTCTAAGATGAACTAATTTTTAAAATATCTTGTGGAATATAAAACCAGTAGTTGATTTTTATGCTTACTTAAGTTAGTAAAAAATAAAATTTTGGACACACAAATACTGATCCAATCATATTTCTTTAAGGAAACTTATTTTCATATTTTGTTGTACTTTTAAAGCGGTATTGAAACATATAAAAGTAAATTAACACAAAATGATTTTTGCATTGAAAATATTAATACAGTTCACACTTTACATTGCTGCTACTGGACAAAAAGTTGATAGCTGCATCTTGAAGAAAGTAGATCGTTACCACCCAAATCCTCAGCATTCATTGTGAGAGAGAATGAAACGTGCAAAAAAAAAAATCCTAACAAAGGAAACCAAAGAACACAAAGGAAGAAAAGGAACTTGGTAGGGATTGATAAGTCAGTTGTATATAAACACGTAAAAGGAACAAATAACATAAAGAACCAACACTCATCTGCAATTTATAAACTATGATTACTCTTCTAAGCAAATAAAAGTTTATTTATTTTTGTTCCAGGATCAACTATTCTTGAAAGAGCTGTTATAGAACACAACCTCCTGTCTGCAAGTAAACTTTATAACAACATAACATTTGAAGAATTGGGTGCACTCCTAGAGATTCCGCCAGCCAAGGCAGAAAAAATCGCCAGTCAAATGATAACAGAGACCCGCATGAACGGATATATTGATCAGATTGACTCGATTGTTCACTTTGAAAGTAAGTATAACTGATGTTGGGTTATTATTCAATAGCGGCTTATGGGTTAAATAGTTGTAAACGCTCATGAGAAGAGTACATGTTGTAAAGAGCAAGACTGAAAATGTTGTGAAGTTGGAGAAAACACAGTTAAGTACTGAAGGTAGTAGTGGTTGAAGGGAACAAGGTAAAGTACTGAAGGTAGTAGTGGTTGAAGGAACTGAACCCTATTTCTACCCTAACGTCTAACTTAGAGGGTTCAATTAAAATTTTAAAAAAGTCAGCAAAAAGAAAGAATGTGCTAGGTTAGCGAAAAATATCAGAAAAAACTGGGCTAAACATAAACAATACCCAGCGCACGCAATTAGGAACTATTGCGGACTCGTCCCCACGGTCACCCTCAACAATATACAACAATAAACAAGTACATAACTATACCTCTGATTCGATTATCACACAACACTTTAGCTAGCATATTATATACTAAATTGATAAAAATAGAATCAATAGAAAGAGCAAAAATAATCTGAGAAATTTTAATTGGTGAATGAATTATAAAGATAATATTTAAGTTAACTTGTCATAAAAGTATATAGTTTAGAATGATTGTGATAAAACAAGTTTGAATAAAATTAAAATATAATACTAGACATTATACATACATATTAAAAATGTGAGTCAAAGTAACACATACATAATCAGAATAAAACATATTAAATATATGTATTAAGACATGAGTCAAACATGATCATAGAGTGTATGGTATTGATAAAAAATACTCAAGTTAGTTACAATTAAGTAAAGAAATAGAGAATGATGCCTATTCTGTTGAGAAGACTAGTAAGTTAAATTGTTCTTGTGTTTCAGGAAATTTATGATATCACAATTCAATATTACGAAATTTTAAAGAGACAAATGTCCAAAAGATCTCAGAATATTAAAGGAGCAATATAATATGGTATAAAAAGATATATATGTTTATAAGTTTGAATTAACAAAAGTGTGATATAAGGATATAAAGAAGTTGATAAAGTTGAATTCTATTCTTATCTGGGAAGTTTAATGCCCTTGTTCCTTTCTAATTCTGGTGTGAGATTGTCATGACATGTTTCGGCGCTGCAAAGGCACCATCCTCAGGTCTAGATGAGAAAAAAGATTCCTTGTATTGGCTAACAATGAATATTGTACCACAACTTACGTTAAATCTTTTTTCTCATCTAGACCTGAGGATGGTGCCTTTGCAGCGCCGAAACATGTCATGACAATCTCACACCAGAATTAGAAAGGAACAAGGGCATTAAACTTCCCAGATAAGAATAGAATTCAACTTTATCAACTTCTTTATATCCTTATATCACACTTTTGTTAATTCAAACTTATAAACATATATATCTTTTTATACCATATTATATTGCTCCTTTAATATTCTGAGATCTTTTGGACATTTGTCTCTTTAAAATTTCGTAATATTGAATTGTGATATCATAAATTTCCTGAAACACAAGAACAATTTAACTTACTAGTCTTCTCAACAGAATAGGCATCATTCTCTATTTCTTTACTTAATTGTAACTAACTTGAGTATTTTTTATCAATACCATACACTCTATGATCATGTTTGACTCATGTCTTAATACATATATTTAATATGTTTTATTCTGATTATGTATGTGTTACTTTGACTCACATTTTTAATATGTATGTATAATGTCTAGTATTATATTTTAATTTTATTCAAACTTGTTTTATCACAATCATTCTAAACTATATACTTTTATGACAAGTTAACTGAAATATTATCTTTATAATTCATTCACCAATTAAAATTTCTCAGATTATTTTTGCTCTTTTTATTGATTCTATTTTTATCAATTTAGTATATTTATATTGTTCCTTACTACAATCAATTATGTTTTTTATGAATTAGCATATTATACCTAAGGATGAACGTAAAAAGGGGTAAGTACAAATATTATCGTCAATAGTTGTTTATTAAATATTCAAAAAATATGGACAACAATTAATTTAAATAAATAATCCCAAGAAAAATAGGGTATACAATATTTTGCAATCTTAGTACTATGGCCTCATATGAAGGGCGCCAAACGTATAAGTGATTACCATCACTAATCACGCTAACAAAAATAGTAGTTAGGCAAAAACAACAATAAATGACTCCTCAATTTAACCTCAGCCTAATTATCAAATGTTCATCACAAAAATATTTAAAATTATTTTTTTGCCAGTATTCTTTCATTTCTCTGTCCCGTAAAAGGAAAAATATACTTAACCCTAAAATTATAAACTACCAACCATAACTTAGTTGTTAAGGTGGCTATCACTGACCTCTTACATGCGCTGATGGCGCCCGGTACTTTAAGTTCATGTGTGAACAGTTGAAGTTAAACATTAATAGAACTACTCTATAGACGGTATCTAATAACATTAAAGTTCAATATAATAAAGATAAGCCTTAAGTCTCACAAGGAGTAATAATATAAACAACATATGCTTCCTAGTTCGAGTGGAAAGTTTAAGTCCGTTATACTCGGCGTAAACATTTAGTACTTAAAAATATTATTATCACCAGATATTCAACTTTTTTTCAACTCCAAAGCTTAAGTCCATTAATATTTGACATAAATACTAAGTTCAAAGTTTAAGTCTATAAATATTTGAAATAAATACAAGTGCAAAAGATATATTATTATAAACAATATCATTAGATATTCCATTTTTGTTGAAGTTCAAAGCTCAAGTCCATTAATATTTGAAATAATTACTAAGTGCCGAAAGAAAATTTTGAAAAATAAAAGATTACGCCGAAAAGGAATTTTTCTTAAATTATAAGTTTCCGAAGCCTTTGCTTGCTCAAGCGATTACCAAAACCAGTCCCAGAGTGGCACGTCACTAACACGATCACTCTTTTATACGCTAAAACACAGTCCACGGAACGATGGGATGACCAGGGGGGTAAACCAAAGAACATAAACAAGGAGGGGGATGTTCCACGAGCGTCTAGACTGCAGTGGAAGCGGAACTTTGGCACTGGCGAAGAGTTTCTTCTTTCCAACCGAAGATCTTTGGTTCGGGGGAGTTGTCGCTGAGCTTTTGAATAGGCGCGGCCCTCAGTATGTCGTGGTTAGTCGTCTTGTTCAGGTGTGTGTGTTTCGAGGGGCCAGTCGTGTGTGTAGTCGAGCCAGCAGCAGATGGTGTCGGTACAATTGGGTAAGTCCGTTGTATTTGGTTTGGTTGTGGTTAGCTTGTGGCTAATGCTACAGAACAAAGTATAGTATTGAAGGTAACACACATTATGTTAGTAACAGGGATCTGGGAGATTTTGACTTACCAGTTTCTAGCTTTTTCTTTGTTGTTTTCCTAGTGATGGATGACTCGTTGTTTACTCATCTCTCTACTTCCCTGACTTTTGTTTATTAAATATGCACTTGGTGGGAGAGGAGAGATGAGAAAGAACCCTACAAAAAGGCTGGTCTGCAGTTCTCTGGTTATTGAAATGTTAGTTTCAACAACTAATAGTAATGGTCGCACAGAAAGGCATCTCTTTTAATGAATTATTTCTTTTGACGTGATTCCAGGCACCCTACACCATGATTCTCTATTTTATGTCACTTCTTAATGTGTCCCTATCCACATTGTCTGCCATCACATGCTGGGTCTTCCAAAGGGTCTCTTTCTTTTTGGAGCGCCTTTGAGGATAGCTTTGGTGGTGCAGTTATCATTCATTCTTGCAATGTGTCGAGCCCATTTCAGTGTCTGACTTTGCAATTTTTTTTAGAATGGAGAGTTGCTTGATAATTGCATATACCTCTATTCTCACCGGCCCTTTAATCCCTCTTATGGTGGTCCAAATATTTGTTGCTAAACTTTACATTCGAAAGCCATGAGCTTCCTGCATTACCTTTTTTGTCCTCATCCAGGTCTCCGGCGCATATAGCACAATAGGATGGATGACAGAACTATATATTTGCGGCTTGCTGTTGATAAATAATGCCTCGCTCTTTAAGGTATTTTGTAGACCAGAACAGCATATCTCTCCAGCTTGCAGCATTTCCTCGATCTCCCTTGTTATTTTGTTGTCCCTTAAGAGCCATGGTCAGAGGTATTTTAAGTGGTCTACAAATTTTATCCACATTCCTGCTACTTCCAAATGTCCATTTTGCTAGCCATTTTTTTGTCAATATAATAACTTCTGTCTTACCTTCACTAATACACAGTCTTACTTTCTTGGTGTTCATATGTAGTTCACTATTCATACTTTTCAATTCCCTTTTTGTCACTAATGACTATATCACTTTACTTGAGCATTTCATGTTTATCATCGAGCTTGAGCCTCTTTTCATTTCTCAAACTAGAATGAGTTTAAATAGTGGAGAGGATAGTGCAGCAACCTGTTCTTGTCCGATCTTTATGCTGAACTTATCAGCTAGCTCACCTCCAAATTTGATGGCTGCCTTTGAACTTTCTAAATATACTTTGTGCATTTTATACATGCTCTCTCACTGTATACTGTCATACTTTTGAAAATCAACAATTGCTGTGTATATTTCCTTGTATCCCCAGTACTTACCCCATTTTCATCTAAAGGTGAAGATGTGGTTTGTTTTGGATCTGCCAGCCCTAAAATCTGCTTGGTATTATTGTACTAGGTGCTCTAGATGTGAGTATCTTGTACAGGATTTGTGTGGATAACCGTTATTGATGATATACCCTGGTAATCATTCTTGTGTTTGGGATAGAGGATAGCAATTGCTCATGTTCTCACACCTGGTTTATCAGTTTGTAGATCTTCTAGAGTCCGCAACCTCCTACTTTTATCATTTCCGTGTTTATGCAATATTTCTCTATAGTCTTACTGTTCACTAATTTGTTTATGCTTCTTATCACTTCCTCCAAGGTGATATTTATATTTTCATCATCCAATTAATTTTAGAGTCTTTCTTCAAACATATCTACAGGATCTAGATAGTTGGATGGTTCTCGAAAATGCTCCTTACATCTATTAAACACATCCCTGGGATATTTGTAGGGCTGGTATAGTACAAATAGCTTTGTGCAAGATTGTATCAAGTACACCTTAGTGCGAACTCTGTTTACCCTTTAAGATAGCAAGCCTACCATGTACATTTCCACTATGGTGTAGCTTATAAAATAGGTCACAGTGTAAGCTGTCAAGCAGAGCCTGCCTGCCATCTTTTAGGGTCAATAAAGTGTATGAAGTAGAAAAAACTACTATTTTAACTAGATATGTCACAATACATGTTTTTCTCTATTCTGATTCATAAGTCCAACCCCAATTTTTCAATTCTCGATTCTGATTCTTGAACATTTCCTTTTTCATTATTTTTCTAAGCATCCAAACTCATAAAAAATATGTAGGTATTCAACTCCATAACATACCAAAAAACTAAAAAATGTTCATAGTAATTAAGAATTTGTTTAATTTTAACAAAGAAAAATATCAATTTTACCAGGTATTAAATCATATCAATAAAATAATTTGGAATTACATTATATTAAACATATGTATGAAAAAAGTGCATTGAGCAAAAACATTTAGTAATGAATAAAATGATAAAGTATTAGGAAAAAAGTAGAACACAAATAAAAGAAAAGACACTAACACAAATTTACACACACTTCAATATTTCGATGCTATTAAAGCACCTTCCTCAGGAAGTAGTAGTAATTAGACTGAAGAGGATGTTGTCTTCAATGATGCCAACTTGATTGGAAAGGATGAAAACTTCTCTGATGAAGTTAAATTCCCTGAAAGTTTGTAGTTTACTGTGTGGATGGTAGGTGGTGCTGGTGTAGTCTCTGGGTAGAAATTAGCGAATATTTAGGTTGGGTGGTTTTCTAGACTCTCATTGAATCAAACATTTGTAAATAAAAAAAGGTATATAAAAATAAATAAAAAAGGTATAATAAACAGTTGTTGAAAACACAAGTTTATTCAATTCACCATATAGGATTGTTAAATGAAAGTGCACTGCTCTGAATGGATGATCTTGGAAAGAAAACCTAAGTACCATACCATTAGCAACTTAAAATACTTAAGTAACCCTACTTTACAATAAAAACTTTTTCTGTAACTTTTCTGTCAAATAAGAGAAATTGACTTTGTAAAAAGAGTCAAAAACAATTTTTTTTAAATATTTAGTAATCATTATCGTACCGCTTTTATATTATTTAAAATATCTAAGAACTATTTTTTTTTTAAATTCAAATACATGCCTCAAAATTCAGGAGCTTTTTGTAAAGCTTACCCGACTTTGACTAGCTTAATCTTGTAGACCCTTAGTTAAAAATAATATATTTTTAAAATAACAAAAATATATCACTATTTCTATAAGTTTTTTTGCTTCATCCATTATCACAATACCAACCATTAAAATCATCACCATCATAAACTGTTTTCAGCCCATGTCTGGGTCAGTTTAGTAAAATGCTTCCATCACTCTTTGTCCATTAATTGCTTCCATTCTTCTACTTTCACGGTCATATTTTCTGACTTCCCATTTCTTTCTTGGTCTCCTTTGCAGTTTTTTCCCACATGCCTCATCTCCATCATTCTCTCTTTTTCTATCCTCATTACATGCTCATACCCTCTCATCCTTTCTTCCTCTAGTACTGTATCTCATGTACAGTAGCCCCATGGCTTCTTTGGTGCTGACTGACAGCTCACAGCTGACAGCTGCTAAACACACATTTTTGCAGATCATTTGGTTCGGCGTAGGGATACATAATTTGCTCTGGTAACTTTTCAAAGCCGTCAGCTGTCAGTCAGCACCAAAGAAGCCATGGGGCTACTGTACTCAACATCCTCATACTATCTCAGCCTTGCTTCCTCTACTATCTCATGTACATCCTGTAAACATCCCCCCCCTCTTTCCTGACTAACTTAATTCCTAGTCCGGTTTTTTTCTCGTGATAGCTTACATGCTCATCACAAACTTTCATTCACATGAATACTTGGTAATATCTTAGCATGAAAGGAACCATCAAAACTTGTATTTTAATTCTTTTCATATCTCTTCTAGCTCGTGAAAATTTGCCAACTTGGGACAAGCAAATCCAGTCGCTTTGCTACCAAGTGAACCAAATTATTGAAAAGATCACCAATAATGAACCTGAATGGATCATCAAGGCTTCTGATGAACAGATGGTCCACTAAAGCGACGCATTGAGAGCTGGATAGTCACTTCTTATCACTCTGTATTGTATTCAAAATGATAGTGATAGGCTTTGACCGCTGCTGTACATTATAAGAAAGATTCAGATGTTTAAAAATATAAGAACAAATTAATAGCTAATACAAAACATCTTTCTTATTTAACTGTATTTTTTTTTTTAAAGCACTGTGTCTTGTAATAATACCGTATTTACTCAAATGTAATTTGATCATATAATGTCGCGAAAATTAGGGTGTGTGTTAAATTTTATGGCGCATTAGATTCAATTGAAAACTTAAAATACACCACTGATCACGCTGTTGTGCGTCCTCACTAGGAGAACCTGGTTGCATGGGTTTGAAAGCCAAATACATAAAAAAAGAAACAACACGGAAGCTACTAATACGAAGCTAATTCACAAGCATCGAGATAGTGTTCAGTGACAGAGAACATTTTTAAATAGAACAATCAATCAAGGGTCAGACCCAGACCATTTGCTCGCGCCTCTCTCTGATCAGTATAGGCCTAGGCGTGACGTCATAGCTACACAACCGTCTATTGAACTGACTCCCTCTGAAGCTCGTATAGGCTAATGAGTTTCCATTGGAAAGGCTTTAAGTGACGAAAGATAATGATAAATTGTAATTTTGACCTACAGACTTGACCTACAGATGAGAAGATAACACAACTACTGAGTTATTCGTAATATGGTATTTTAACTAACAGTAGTATGTAGGGATGGTAATTTTTTATAATATATCAATATTCTTTTTATCAATTGATAATTCACAACGTATATCAATCAAATTATATCAATATTGGTTGTTTCCGATACATAAATTGCATTATTCCTGGTGAGTTGGAATGGTGATATTAAGATGGCCGCTATCCTGTAGTTATATTCGTCACTTTTCACTTTTTAATATTTTATTTTTTGTAAAATTGAATTCAAGAGTTGCTTTTCTTCTCGTTAGTTTATAAAAACTAATAAGTTTACTAAAGAATAATGTTTTTTCATAAAATTAAATTCACAATAAAAATTCATCATTGTAAATAGTGCACTTTTTGCTGATGCACATTACATTTGCCAGCAAATACTTTTTTTTTGTTTCAAGGTTTTGAAAATTGAGGTGTAAATTATATTTTAGTAAATACGGTATAAAATTGATATACATCTATTGCTGTTTCCAGCCTTGAGTCCAATATCTTTCCACCACTGGCTTGCTAGTTCCGTTGTAGCTCCATATGCCATATAATTAGGGACATGCAAAATTCACATTTGCGATAAAACAAATTTTTACACGAATTCTAATATTTTCACATGGATAACACAAATTTAAGCTTTTTTACTAAATAAACACAATTTATTTGTAATTTGGCAAATACCACATCATGAAATATAATTTTCAATGCAGTAACACTGGTGATAGCACTTTACCAGGGCTGATGTTTATACGAATAGTATCAGCTTTTACTTATTTTATCAGTATAAAATGGATCATAGGAAAAATGAGTGATTTCAGGATATTTAAGCTTTTTTGTATCTGAGGTTAGCATTAAAAATCACAATTTCTACTTTTACACATTACAATGCGAATTTGTGAGGGTTTAAATATAGGAAAACTCTTTTAGGAAAGGTAGGTTATTGAAATTTTACAGGCAGGTAAATAATCAAGCAGCTCCTAAAATTTGAGATTTGGAATTGGTGAAATGATATAGAGGGTTAATAACTTTAAAAACAGGGGAGAGGGGGGGAACTTAACCCTTTGAAGCACGCATTAAGGATTTAATTTATTTTTAATTTTTTACAATGAAAACTTATTTCTAAATACATTTAAAATTTAATTTGAGCAAAAAT
>CABFOV010000809.1:83353-155369 GCA_902141375.1 Timema poppense | reverse complement strand
GGGGGGGGGGGGGGGAGGAAGTGTCCTGGAGCCCCCCTAATACGTCACGGTATATATACATATATCACTTAATGTATTTAACGTGTAATTTCTCAAACAATATATATTATAAGTACACCACATAACAAAACTTTAAAAAATAAAACAGTTCACTGGTCACTAATAATTAATTCATAACTGTGAAAGAAGAGACCTAAATTAGATTAATGATAAATATTTTGGCCATACCAACATCCTAAACCGGGACTATTAGCCCATCATAAAGACGTCCAACCGACTGAACTAAGTTGTCGATTCATACGTATTAAATTATGGTATAAACGATTAAAAAAACACTTCATTCTATTTTTGTTTATATACTGAATATTAAATTATAATCAAACTATTAAAAAAAGATTAGAGAACCTCATACTATTTTTGATTACTTTTTATTATACATATAGACCCGCCTCGGTGGCATAGTTAGCTATCGTACAAGTTTAGTGTTGAGCTAGACTGCTGAGCACGCGTGAGTTCGAGGTTCGAATCTCGCTTGGGTGGACTGGGGTGGTTTTTCTTAAATGGATTTTCACTCTCCCACCACGAAAATCTGGGTTTAATTTCGCTATATTCATCTTCCAAATTCCTAACCTATTAGAGTAAATAGAACTTAAGCGTACAATCCGAACGGGTAGTATGACGCGGTGCTAAGTATTTAAATAAAACAGCCAAACTTACAAATATCCGGTTCATTTTCTTGTCTCGTCGAGTGTGAAAATACCACAAGGTGTTGCTCCTTTGAATGATGAACGTCAAATGCTTGTACTACTAAGGTAACATAATTATAGGCAGAAATTTAAAAATACAGTCGTGACCACAAGGAGAAAGACACGCTACAGGAGACCATTGATGCAAGAAGCTTAGTCAATTGTGTTGCGTTTCTTTTTTATTTTGTTTTTTTAGATAAACCCGTTTTAACGAACACTTTGCAGTTGGCAATAAGGAAAAACATTTACTAGGTACCTGATATATTTTTAATAAATACAGTTAAACTTTAGGTTGAAGACCTTGGGAGTTAAACATAACCTATGCTTAAAAGTTAATCTAGGTGTTGAAAAATATTTTACATCACCTACTGATGAAATATAGGCCTTAGTAAATAATATTAGCATTTGCGAACCAATCAATCATTTGATAGGGACCTCCTCTGTAGTCTAAGGATCAAGAGTTCATGGCTACAGACTCACAGGTTCAGTGTTCAATCTCCCTCCGGCGCTTCTAGATTTTCTGCCTAACAGTGGGTTTGGAGCGGGGTAAGCTAAGCTTCGCGAGGAAAAATGATGAGCAACTTGAAAGAATAAGCAGGGGCTCCTGTCTATAAAACTGATATTAACGACCAGAGAGCTCGTTGACACCCACTATACGCAGAAGTTGATATGATATTTGACAGCAGATGGCGTTCGCACGGTTGGAATGACTAGATTGCGGGCTATCGCAATAGAGTTATATTACTTGGAAGTTGTTCATAAATAAACCACTTTAATGCTAATGTAATATAAATAAATAATTTTTGTAATCTACAGATTTTTAACTGGATCAAAAATACTTCTTTTAACATTAAGTTAGTTGGAAAAATACCTTGAATACAATGTAATTAATCTGATTTATTACTAACCTTCTCTGACAAGACATCTTGTGAATGTGGGGAATGCCAGGCCTCCACCGTGGTTCGGATTCCACGTTAAACTATAGGTCCTCCATTTCATCTCACAATCACCCTACCATTACACATTAGCGTAAGTGCGTATAACCCGAACGGGTAGTAAGACGCGGTGCTAATAATAATAATAATAATAATAATACTAACCTTCCCGCGAATTATATTAATTCTTAAGAAATTTGGAGCTTCCATACCATAGCTCACTCCCTATGATGTCATAATGTATCAACATTTTTAATTATTTGGAATACATACAGTATCTCCATTTTTAAATAATTTCTTTTACCAGCACTATAAGGAAAAATACATTACTTATTTATTATAAGCTTATCGATCTCTACATCTGTAAGCTTTTCCCAGCTATGTATGGTAGTCAAATTTGATATTACAATAACCTTCGCCACTGGGTGCAAGAACAAAGGCACCAGTCTCGTGTAGTCTGGTTTTCTAGTCATTAGAAGGTCAGGGTTCAAGTTTGGTCATTTAAGGTGGGTTGTTTCAAATTGGTTTCCCATTCACCCTCCACATTTTCTCTAAATTATACCTTTCTCATGCTTACACAACTAGTATGCTTACGGTATATCATTTGAGAATGTTGGAGGAAGGCTTAGAAAAAAAAACATGAAGAGGATTAAAGAGTTTTTAATTTTTATTGAAATCAATACAATTTACCATTATTATAATAGTTTTTTCTTTAAGTTTAACTTACAGTTTCCTGGTTCATTGTGCTCTTTCGATAAGTTGTAAGCCAGGTATCACTTCTTGGAAAGGAAGATTACAAGAAAATACAAGTACTATATGATAGTGTAGCTATGGACGAACATTTATACGCATACGAGATCACATGTGAAGACATGATATTATGTAATGTAGAGAAAATACAGTGCTTTATTTTGGTAAACCCACAGACATTTTAGTTGGTGGTATTATCTTTACTGTAACCCTTTCGTGACTGCAAAGGTGAACATTTATTAAAAAACAAACACATTTAACAAGTGAAATAATAATAAAGACTAGATGAATGTTCTATTTTTTTTTAAATACCGAAACACGCCAAATGTTTTAAACAAGTTAATAGACTTGTAAAGAAAGCTTAACAGGCATTTTGATAAAGAACGTTTTAGAGGAAAAAAGTGTTTTCGTGCCCGCTGTGAGTTTATTCGGTATACCTTAGTAACTTAGATATAAAAGCAATCTCACTTGGAGTTTAAAGCTTATTTTCTAAATACAATTTCATTCAAATAATGGTGATCTGACTATATATATATTACAATTTATTTCAATACTCAAGAATAGGAGAGTGAAGTCTTAGACAATGCGACCACCAAACCAGGTGTCCATTTATTAATAGAATAGATGGAAAAATATGTAAGTAAGAATAAAAGTAAAATTTTATACTAGTTAGATTATAAAAATAATAACCTCTTATCATAACGATAGCCACATCAATATGACCGTGAAATAGGATGTTTACATAATCTATTCTTACTTACGTTGATAGGAAGGTCAGGGTTTAAGTCCTGGCTGGGTGAACTGAGATCCCCCATCTCCAAAAAGCATGTATAATCCTCGCTTACGCAAATCTAGATACAGTACAGTATACCATCCTCATCCCTTCTTTATAAGGGAAAATATACAATTAGCTTGAACGGATGGATGGAACATAAAGATAAATTAAAAACAACAGATTATTTGGCGCTCTAAATTTTCCATTTTGTTGGTATGGAAACCTTACTTCTTTTCCACCCAAGAGCTTTCAAAACGTGTTTGTAATCAATGGTTTTATTTTTAATACGTGCAGAATAATACTTCTTTGAATATGGGCTGGTTGACTGAAGAAGAGATAGTTACTTGTAGGTGTGCAGTTATGATTGGTATGCATGATAGATGACTAGATAATATAATAATAATTAGCACCGCGTCTTACTACCCATTCGGGTTATATGCTTTAAGTACTAATTACTCTAATGGATTAGGAATTGGGAAGGCTTAATTAGAAGAAGTGAACCCGCATTTACTTGGAGGGAGAATGGAAATCATTTAGGAAAAACCACACTCAGTTCACCCGACCGAGATTCGAACCTCGATCTCCCCGTCCTAAGCAGTCAATCTCAACACGACAAGCGCGTTAGCCAACTACGCCACCGAGGCGGGTGATAGATGACCAGAGAGGAAGATATATTAACACGCAGATGTGCGATGCTCATCTGCTGCTAGGATGGACGCAGTGGTATTCTACTTATTTTAGCTAGCGTACCATTGAATATATTTTCTCTTCATCTTTATAAGTCATTAAGTATTTTCTAGCCCACAATAGCCCCATGTCTTCTTTGGTGCTGACTGACAACTCACAGCTGACTTTTGACAGTCAACATTTAGGTATATACCTAAATTTTGACTGTCAGAAGTGAAAGTTGCTAAACACATGTTTTTGCCGATCATAAGGCTCGGCGTAGCTATCCATAATTTGGTCTGGTAACTTTTCAAAGCCGTCAATAGTCAGTCAGCACCATAGAAGCCATGGGGCTACTGTAGATCTAAAATTAAACTGGCGCTCCCAGATCACATGTTCATAACGTCCCTGTCTCTTGTATTTAAACTTAATCATGCCCTAATTATTCAGTGCTTATTATGGCATTATATGTAAGATTATTAATTTTACGTACCTCCTAAAATGTATTTGCGTACTCCAGGTTGAATACCACTGGATGTAGCACCCTAGCTAAAATGTTGTTGGTCCATAACTACGGCTTAGGTGAAACCGGTTTTGATTTTTTGCGTTTGGTTTGAATTGTATCCTCATTCCATGTACAGTACATAACTAATAAAGAGGCAACAATTATTATACTCGACATTCTTTTAATTTTTATATTGTAAGCCCCTGTTAGGTTAAAACAAGGTTTGTGAAATATCAAAATTAATCAATTCCATAATCAATCTTAATATTATCCACTTATTTGTTGTTTTTATTTTAATGGACCTTAAATTACTTAATATAATCATGCGATAAGGGGAATAGTGATTAAAAGAAAGTAGGAAAAAATTCACCCAGGCGGAATTCAAATACTAGTCCCGACATGCCGGGACAGAATCAATTTCGCAATTTTGGGTATCTTGTTTGTAGTGGTGTACCAAGGAAAATTGTGAGAGGGGGTGGTCCGTTCCGGGGGACATCCGAGGTAGAAGGTGGAGGGGATATCGGGAGAGTTTAAATACTATAGTAGAAGCTACCAAAATAAAGTAAAAATAATTTGCAGCTATGGACAAGGCGAGAAAGAAATGAAAATATCTTACATCGCCTCTTAGACATAACCTGCTTTCTATCCCACCAGAATCTTCTTTTTCGTGGTCATCGACAAACAAAGGAGACTTCTCGGAAGGGGTAAAGTTGCTTTTAAAATATGATCCCATTTTGAAAGAATTTTTTTTAAAAGATTAAGAATTCTATTACCCGTGGGAGGATAGATGCTTCGCACTTATATCCAAATCTTCAGAGAGTTTATTTTCCTTTTGGGAAACCACGTCAGAGATGAAATATGGGCTGATATGAAAAAAGCAAGGAATTCTGTTAGTTTTTTTTTTATGAACTAACTTTCTTTCTGATGTAAAGTTCTAGGAGAACTTAATCCCACAAAATTTATTTCCAAACGATTTAAATAATTCTATAACTGGGATGTTCCAAGCTATAAAATTATTTCTTAAATATCACAGAAATGAAATTTTGAAGAGGGAACCTCATTATGCAACTATTAAATGTGTAGAAATGGAAATGTATATGGAGGGAAGATGTAAAGGAAAGCTCCAAAAAAGAATGTCAGGATGATAAAGGATATTGGTCTCATATCGCCAGAGGAATTAAAAATACTATGCTTGAATATCTTAATCACTTTAGTCAAGAGTTGGGAGTAGTGGCCCTGGCGTTTGGGAAAAGCGCTCTGATTGGTTGAATTTGATCACGTGACAGCGCCCCTCGTTCTCTGATTGGCTGTTGGTTCCCCCTTCCCTCCTTACAACCTCCCCTCCTCCTGAACCCTTTTCCAGTGTTCCAAACTTGTTCATTCTCATCTCATTTCTTTTTTATTTGTGCTAATTGCTTTTTTATGTGTGCTCAATGGTTATTTATTTATGCTTGTAGCATTAAGCGACATGAGTGTACAAATAAAATAAATTAAACTTACCCAATCATACTGCAGCTGATGTCAACAGGGAACACTAACGCGAGTTGCTATCAAAACACACCTACTCAGCCGCACGTTGGAAATAATACCGACCCCCGATTGTGCAATCGGTTCTATGCCAAAGATCTTAGTGACAAAGATCTTTTATTGTGAAATGTTCTACTCACACCTAGTTTAGCAGGAGCTTTGGACTGAAAAGAACCTTCTTGATGTATATTCTCATGCGCGTGTGTAATTCCCGAATTTTTCATGTGTGTCCCCCACACCCTTTTCCAGTCGTTCTTTTTCTGGGTTGCGGTGAATATGTAGTGGCGTCTGAGCGATCAGACGGCACATTTTGGACGTGATCGGAATGGGAGCTGGAGAAGCTCTAGCTTCAAGTAATATAAAATGTAAGGAAAATTTTCCTTTCGGCTTCATTAATATTTCTTATTTATATCATGTAAATTTTCTTATTCAAAATTCTTTTTTTGGTAATTTAATCTTAAATTTATAATAATTGAAAATACACTCACCTTCACTTCTAAGTCGATTAGTTGCACGATTGAGACATTTATATCGATGATCAATCTTATTTTTTGTTCTTCGATAATAAAAAAACCTACTCTAAACCTTAGGATGTTTAAGATATGTTACCATTGACAAAAGAGTTGATTTTTAATCTCATGAATATTGTATTATTCGGTCTCCAGAAAATAAATTTAAATATGTTTATGGGTTCAGTAAAGTTTCTAAAATTAAATGATAGTCCTTTATCCATGACGTCTCAACGTTAACTTTTGCAGTTTATTGTTATGACAAAATTGTATAATTGTTATTAAAAAAAAGGAAGGAAAGTAAATATTTGGGTAGAATTCATAATAAATGTTTTGTGGCTGGTTATTTTTTGTATAGGTCTATATTCTAATTGTTTAGGAGAAATACTTTTTATAACTATCCAACTAAGGATAACTTATTTGATTATCTATTTTCTTTTAACATATGAACTCGTAACTAATTTTCTAGATATTGTTTTTTAAGTGATCAATACCATTTGACAGTATTGTGTTTATTTATGATAATGGCGATATTACTAAAATATTAAAATTTATTTTATAATATAAACCATGCTGGTTTTCCCTATATATATATATTTATTGCTTGCATACACTAACGTTGTCTCAAATATTTCGTAAATGTCAATTTTGTTACATTATATTAAATATATATATTTTCTCAAAGGATTGATTGCCTATTAAATAAATACCAATTTGAAAACATTTCCTATTCTTATTCATAATCTAATCCACCATATCCTAGGTATTTTATTTCATGTTATGTTATTGATGGAGTCTTTATATTGTTGTATTTTTTTTTTAGATTAATCTTCGTTCTTTTAACTATCTCTGCAGATAGACCGTTGTCCTATTAAACTCCGCAACGGGTGTGAGTTGCGGGGTCTGAGTTTTGTATGTTTGTCCACAGACAATCAAAGCAAAGAACTCCAAGCACTCGCACCTATTGCCCATTTTTGCCCCATTATATTTATGTTATATTTTGGACCTCCTGTATTCCCCTTAATCTTGTTAAGGAGGGTTCAAATTCTGCGCTACTCTGCTATAGTGCATCTTGTGAGTTCAGCTTAATTAATTTTTTTGTAAATTCTGTTTCATGAACAAAACATCTGCCATGGACTCTGCCTCTGGAAGCACGATCAGCACGTGGACTTAAGTCTACCAACTCAATAGCTCCGATCTTCGCGAGGAGCCCAGGGCGAGAAAAATTCAGTTTTCTCCCGAGGCACCTGTTGCAGTATTGCGGTCCTTGCTGTCCGAGAACATTTGTAAGTCCAGCGACCCTAATTATAAGGAACTTACTTGTAACGTTTGCCAACCTTCTCTTGAGAGTAGGGAGCAGGGAAAGTTTGATTCTACTACTGTAGAGGGAATTATTGGGCTATCTATTCCCCCGGTTATTCCTTTTAGTCGTCAGTCATCCAGTACATTATCCAAAACTCAAAGTAAGGTTGCAAGCGAGCGTTTAAAATCAGTGTCAGGTTGCGATGGATTATCTTGTCAGGATCTATTTAAATTTTTGCTGGAGATTATTATTATTATTATTATTATTAGCACCGTGTCTAACTACCCATTCGGGTTATACGCACTTACGCTAATGTGTAGTGGTAGGGTGATTGTGATATGAAATGAAGGACCTATAGTTTAACGTGGAATCCGAACCATGGTGGAGGTCAGGCATTCCTCACATTCACAAGATGTCTTGTCAGAGGTGAAGGAGGGGTTTGGTAATCAGATAAATCTGTGCCGGGACCGAGGATTGAACCCCGGCCGCCAGCATAGAAGTCTGACACCTTACCCCTAGACCGCCAGGTCACCGTGGAGATTAATAGAATTTGGAAACTGAGACTCGTGGGAGATATAGAGTTGCTTACGCTGTGTATAGGTAAAACTTCTGGGTCCTTGGCGCATTTGATTACCGAGTGTATTCAGTTGGATCTTTCGTGGGCTAGGGTGAAAGGCCGCATATTAGAGTCCTTGATATCCAAGAGGGAGAAGGAGACTCTATATAAACAAAACGTTCGACGTTTCCAGTTTCCTCACGAGCCCTTCCGGCTGTTCATTTTGGCCGTTTCTGAGGCGATAGAGATCTTAGATCTCAATATGGCGGAGGAAGAAATGGTTGAGATTATCCTTGAAAATGTGTCCCCTTTGACGAGGAGGCATTTCGTGTTCTCATGTAAACCTTCCACCCTTTCTGAGCTCTATTCCTTGGCGTCCCGTATAGAGGGTTCACTATTGGCTGAGAGGGAGTATTTGGAGGAATTCCCTGCACAGGTATCTCGTAATGTCAAGCAGGGGAAGACGCCCCCATTCTATACTATTGCTAGACCTGATTTTGATGATCTTTCTAATCCCATTACGAGGCATTCAGCTACGACAAGGTCAGGTAGACTTCCGGACTTAGCGCGAATTCGTTGTTTTCGTTGCCATCAGTTGGTACATTTTCAGAGAGGTTGCCCTTTGGGAAACATGTGACGCGTGGTGTTGTTAAGGGGACCGCCACGCGTACTGTTAAAAAAAAAGTCTGTACCCCCTCCCCCTGTTGTTCAGTTTTCTATTATGACCATGTCAAGCTTTGCTTTGCTTGATACGGGTTCATGTGGTTCTTTCATTAATGCTAATTTTTTGGAGGTTTTGAAAGATGCGGGAAGGATATATGTTGAAAGGATAGATGTCAAGTCATTTATCTTAGGTAATGGTAGTTTGTTAAAGGTTAGTGAGAGGGTAATCTTGTCAATCAAAATTATGGGTTTTTCATGGAAGAGATGGGTTTTTTTTTGCATTCCGTCCTTACCCTACGATGTTATCTTAGGGATTGACTTCTTGCGGGGAACCGGAGCCATCATTAGTCTGGCACGAAAAGAGTTAGTCTTTGCCTTCTCTCCCAGGGTCAAAATCCCATTTTGCAAGAATCAGGTTATTCCTAGCATGTGTTTATTGGAGAATTGCGAGGAAGCTATTAAGGGGGTTATTGCGAGGTTTCCTGAAGTCATTACTACCAGGTTAGGTAGCTGCGATGTTCTTCCTTATGAAATCATAGTGGATGATAATATTCCCGTAAGATCTGAACCATATTCGTGTGCTCCTCCCAAGATGAAAATCTTCCGAGAGTTAATTGGTGATTTGGAATCAAAGGGGTCATCCGCCCCTCAAATTCCCCATACGCTAGTCCCGCGTTTATCATCCCAAAAAAGGTGAGGGATATAGATTGATTGTCGATTATAGGAAGATCAATAAGACAATTCAGTTCGACCCGTACTCTATGCCGAGTGTGGAGTCGGGTTTCCAGCATCTTGGTAGAGCTAAAATCTTCAGCCTGATTGATCTTAACGCCAATTTTTTACAATGTGCCCTGGTAGAATCTTCTAAGAAATATACTGCGTTTGTCACACCGGGGAGGCAATATGACTTTACCGTGTTCCCCTTGGTTGCAGTATAGGTGGGCAAGCCTTAAGTCGTGTATTAGATCATATTTTGTCTGATATAAAGTATAAATATGTATTTAACTACTTAGATGATATATGCCTATACAGTAATTCGTTAGAGGATCATATGGTGCACTTAGAGGAAGTGTTGACTCGTTTGCGGCGAGTAGGCCTGACCATGAATCCCGATAAGGTGACTTGGGCTAGACCTTCCATTAAGTACCTGGGGTCGTTATTTCTGAGGGAAATCTCTTGATCGACCCTAATCACATCCGTCCCATTATTAATTATCCAGCCCCCTCAAATCTCAAAGGGATGATGCGCTTCGTGGGCATGTGTGCTTATTACGCCAAATTTGTCCCAGCCTTCTCGGAGATTGCCGTTCCCCTTAATGCTTTAAAAAAGAAAGGTGTCACATTTTATTGGGGTGAGGAACAAGCACGTGCTTTTGACCTGCTAAAAAAAAGCCTATTTCTCCCGAAGTGTTGAGGATGCTTGATTTTTCTATCCCCTTCCTCCTTCGTGTGGATGCATCTTCAGTGGCTCNCGGAGATTGCCGTTCCCCTTAATGCTTTAAAAAAGAAAGGTGTCACATTTTATTGGGGTGAGGAACAAGCACGTGCTTTTGACCTGCTAAAAAAAAGCCTATTTCTCCCGAAGTGTTGAGGATGCCTGATTTTTCTATCCCCTTCCTCCTTCGTGTGGATGCATCTTCAGTGGCTCTGGGTGCTGTGTTTTCTCAGAGGTCATCAGAGGGGGTCGGACCGGTAGCTTTTGCTAGCCGGACTCTCACCGATGCTGAAAGACGATACAGTGCCTACGAGAAATAATGTCTCACTTGCGTTTATGGGGTCGAGCGCTTTGCCGATTACTTAGAACAGCGAGAGTTTGAGCTTTACACTGACAACATGGCATTAGCGTGGATGTGAAACCATCCCAAGCAGCTAGGAAAAGTGGGTGGATGGGTGTGGAGATTGTCTAGGTTTAAGTTCTCCATCCATCATATTTCTGGAAAGCATAACATTATTGCTGATGCCTTATCCCGCACGACGGAAGAGTGTTGCCCTATCGACTCCCAAGTTGTGGCTTCGGCATCCTGTGTTATAAGGTCGATTCCTGAATCCTTTGTGGCGATCGGGGACCATCAAATATGTGACCCATGGTGTATGGAAATTAAAGAAAATATCCTTAGAGGGGAGAAAGTAGGATTGTATTCCGTGTTCAAAGACCTTTTAGCTGTCACTAATGCTAAAGGGAAATGTAGAAAAGTGGTTGTGCCTGTGACAATATGCCCCATGCTACTTCGATATTTCCATGATTCTGTATTTGTCGGCCATTTTGGCGTGTTGAAATCTGTTAGGAAGGTTTCTAAAGAGTTATTTTGGCCCGGGTTATATAACGACGTGAAAGAGTGCGTTAGCCATTGCGAGGACTGTTCTGAAGGCTAAGCCCACCCAAAATTCCAGAGTTGGGTTCCATTCGGCCGATGTTGCCCAACGTCCCTGGGACAAGGTCTTTGTCGATTACATTGGGCCGATCACCCGTTCTACTTTAAGTAACTCATGCATCCTAGTTTTAATTGACCCATTTTCCAAGTTTGTAATTCTTATTCCATTTCGCAACATGAAAGCATCCACTATGGTCAAAGCTTTCTGTAGGCGTGTCTGGGCGCAGTTGGAGCACCTCATGTGGTAGTTAGTGATAATGGTCCGTGCTTTAGGTCTGTGTGTTTCAAAAACATGTGTTTTGGTTGGGGAATTAAGCACGTGACCTCCAGACCCTATCATCCTGGGCCGAATCATGTGGAGAGATTTAACCGGAATTTAGTGATTGCTCTGACGATTTACCATAATGAGGAAAAATTTCGGTGGGCTATGGTGCATCTCAGGAGAGCTCAATGAAGGGTGGCTAACGCGTACAATAAGGGGAGACTCCCCGTTCCTTACGTTGTGGGGGATAATGTTTTGTGCCGGGAATTTCCATTGAGCTCCTCGGTGGACCAACGATCGGCGAAGCTGTGCCAGATGTGGGGGGGTGTCCATGGACAGCAAAAATTTTTGACCCCAGTAACTGTCTATCTCGAGAATGTAAAAGACGCAGCTATAAATAGGAGAGCTCATGTTAGTCATCTCAAAAAGATTACGTCCAAGAGTCCCTAGGAGTATGATGTGAATACGTATGTATATGTAAATATAAGTGTTTGTGATATCATGAAAAGTAACCAAATATTTGATACTTAGGCTAAGTCATTGGTTATGTTCTCAACTATGCTACACCTGGGCCCAGGGAAAAGTAGAACTTTGTGCACAAGTAAACAATATATATATATATATATATATATATATATTAAGCATAGGTAAAGTCAGAATTTATAACCATATGAAAATGAAGCTTTATGACCTGAACATGACACTTTTACATGTGTGAGACATGTGTGAAATATTGGCCTGGTGCGACTGGTGATTGAGGTCGCTTAAAGACAGTGCTATATCGTAATTTTCTTTAAATTATGAGAGCGCGTCAATTTTTTTGACAGATAGTGTTTTGAACTATGAATAAAAAATGAAAACTCTGTGCGTGGAGCCAAGAGGATGTTGCAAGATACTTTAGTGAATTTGTTTACTACTGGTGTTCTCTTTTTCTGCAGCCCAGAAGAGTCCCGTCGTATTCTGACTTCCGCCCCCCCCCCGACCCCTTTTCCTTTGTACCCCTTGCGCTTGAGGTGAGAAAAGCTCCTGGGAAATGAAGATATACTATGATGGATAGCCGTGACCGGATGACGGTAGTCTTCGATGTGAGGTTGCTGACCGAGGGCCAGCAGCAATAATAAGAAGTGGACCGGCCTCTACGATGGGCAGCTGGAAAACGTATTTTGTGGGACGTGGTGCCGTTTCCTAGGCGGTCCAGATGGAGCATTCCCGTCCGATTGGCATGGATCCCAAGATAATCTGTTACCGTGGGTGTGAAGATCTGTATGAGGATAATCCCCTTCCCTGATGGGATGACCCCTGAGAATATATTTGTGATCTATCGCCACTGTATCCTTGGGAGCTGCCGGATCAAGCAGAAGAGAGTAGAAGCCAACTCCCTCCCCCGTCGCCCGTTTAAGGAGGGGGGGGGGAGATTTGTATCATTCAGTGACATGAGTGTACAAATAAAAGAAATTAAACTTAACCCATCATATTGCAGCTGATGTCAACAGGGGACACTAACGCGAGTTGCTATCAAAAAACACCTACTCAGCCGCGCGTTGTAAATAATACTGACCCCCGATTGTGCAATCGGTTCTATGCCAAAGATCTTAGTGACAAAGATCTTTTGTTGTGAAATGTTCTACTCACCCCTAGTTTAGGAGGAGCTTTGGACTGAAAAGAACCTTCTCGATGTATATTCTCATGCGTGTGTGTAATTCCCGAATATTCCATGTGTGTCCCCCACACGCTTTTCCCGTCGTCCTTTTTCTGGGTTGCGGTGAATATATAGTGGCGTCTGAGCGATCAGTCGGCACATTTTGGACGTGATCGGATTGGGAGTAGGAGAAGCTCTAGCTTCGAGTAATATAAAATGTAAGGTCGAAATTTTCTTTCGGCTTCATTAATATTTCTTATTTATATCATGTAAATTTTCTTATTCGAAATTCTTTTTTGGTAATTTAATTTTAAATTTGTAATAATTGAAAATAGCTCGACTTCACTTCTAAGTCGATTATTTGCATGATCGAGACATTTATATCGATGATCGATATTATTTTTTGTTCTTCGATAATAAAAAAATCGACTATAAACTTTAGGATGTTTAAGATATGTTACCATTGACAAAAGAGTCGATTTTTAATCTCATGAATATTGTATTATTCGGTCTCCAGAAAATAAATTTAAATATGTTTATGGGTTCAGTAAAGTTTCTAAAATTAAATGATAGTTCTTTATCCATGACGTGTCAACGTTAACTTTTGCAATTTATTGGTATGATAATATTGGTATAATTGTTAATAAAAAAAGGATGGAAAGTAAATATTTGGGTAGAATTCATAATAAATGTTTTGTGGCTGGTTAAATTAGTGTATAGGTCTATATTCTAAATGTTTAGGAGAAATACTTTTTATAATTATCCAACTAAGGATAACTTATTTGATGATCTATTTTCTTGTAACATATGAAATCTTAACTAATTTTCTAGATATTGTTTTTTAAGTGATCAATGCCATTTTACAGTATTGGGTTTATTTATGATAATGGTGATCTTACTAAAATATTAAAATTTATTTAATAATATAAACCATTCTGGTTTTCCCTAAATATATACATATATATGTGACCTAATCCCATCATTATCTCACAAAGAATAACAGACAGAGGCAAGTACAAGAGAGCTATAATTTTATTATCAAAGAAAACACGGTACAACTCAATGGGGGAGTCACACTTAGTAGTATTGATGACATTCATATGCCAGAAGGGCAGCAAGGCACAAGGTACACCACCGGGGCCTGATGGGCCTTATGACAATAATAACAACAGGTGGCACCTTACATTTAGACGCCTTCAAAGTGGCGTACTCAGAGAACAGTATAAAAGCCTAACAAATTGGTCTCCAGTTTCCTAATAACAAATAATACAAAAAAATAGCCAATCGTCAACATGAGCAGAGAGACAACCCCTTCTCATGATTCGTAACATTGGGTGAGTCAATAGCTTACGCCTCTTTACCTAAACAATGGCACTGACGCTATACTAATATTGGACATTAGTCTAAAGTTTAAATACAGTAAGATATCCTAAAGGTTTTAATAGCAAACAATACGTCCTCAGAAATATAAGTTCTGGGTGGCCCGCGGCCCCACATTTAATTAATATATAAAGATAGACACCAGCAAATATACAAAGAACTAACCTAACTCTAACACCTAACATGGCGTTCATACAATCATAAACTTTCCTGCCGACTCGCGATCCCACATTTATCCAACCTTGGCAAGAAACAAGGTGGCAAATATAAATAATCCTCTGACAATTAAAGATTTCTAAAATACCAGAGGAGACCAAACGTCTATAAAGTAAACCTTGCCATAAGGGCTGACGTAATATATAGTTACAAAAGACATTAGTCGTTGATATAAATTGCATTTTGAAAGATAGTGATTAAAGCCATAAAGAATTTGTAATATAGCGTCGAGCCTACAAAGGTTAGGCTATTTAACTTCGAAAGCCCAGAGCGTAATGTGTGTGTCTCCTCTGGGCTCATACCATTATATACATTATGTGATACACATGTGTTCTCAGGGCAAGGAACAAACACAAGGGGGGGGGGGAGTATTCGAGAATAATCTCGAGAACCAATGGGCGTAGTTAGCACGTTGAAAAATAGTCCGTAGAAGTTTATCTACAATGCGCCAGAGCAGCGCACGCAGACTGATGACCACATGTCTCTTGTCCACTTGGGAGAAGAGTTGGGGGGGACGAGGAGCCCAACCACTTGGCCGGTGATGAGGCACAAAGCTCGGTTCAGTTGGGCGCTGATACTATGGTGATGAGCGTCTCGGGTGTATTGCAGAGGAGTCGGAACGAGTCAAGTTGGTCTGGCTTCGTGAGTGTTATTATTTCTTCCTATATATATACATATATATATATATATTGCTTGCACACACTAACGTTGCCTCAAATATTTCGTAAATGTCAATTTTGTCACATTATGTTAATTATATATTTTCTCAAAGGATTGATTGCCTGTTAAATAAATACCAACTTGAAAATATTTCCTATTCTTATTCATAATCTAATCCACCATATCCTAGTTATTTTATTTTATGTTGTGTTATTGATGGAGTCTTTATTTTGTTGTATTTTTTTTTAGATTAATCTTCGTTCTTTTAACTATCTCTGTAGATAGACCGTTGTCTTATTAAACTCCGCAACGGGTGGGAGTTGAGGGGTCTGAATTTTGTATGTTTGTCCACAGACAATCAAAGCAAAGAACTGCAAGCACTAGCTCCTATTGCCCATTTTTGCCCCATTATATTTATGTTATTCTTTGGAACTCCTGTATTCCCCTTAGTCTTGTTAAGGAGGGTTCATGCTCATTGGTTATTTATTTATGTTTTTTTTATGTGTGGGTAGGATTGTGATGGGGCGTTAGAATTTTTTATTTATTTATTGGCATGCAGTCCACGACAACGGGCGTTCCTCCCCCGGCATTGCTAATGAGCTCTGGGAGCATTAGACCGGTATGGTCATGACGGGGAAATCGAGTTTCGAACCTCGGTTGGGTAAACTGGGGATAGATTTTCACTCTTCCTCTACGAAAATACGGGTTCAAAATTCCCAATTCCTGATCCATTAGTGTAATTAGTACTTGAGCGCAAAACCCAAAAGGGTAGTTAGACGCGGTGCTAAAATGTGTCAAGCTCGTGTGATTATAATTAATATGGGCGCCAGATCACGTTTGAGTTTCCATTTTAGAAACCAGCTATGGGAAAGGTGGGGCTTAATCTAGCAGAATTTTATTTTGTGTGGTAAATTTATATAAATCGTTTTCCACTTCCAACTCTGTAAAATTAAGATGCATTCCCTTAATAAATCTAATTTATTCAGGCTTAATTCTTCCTTGTGTTAAATATTAGATATGTAAAACAATGGTAAGTTTTAGGTGTGTGTTTATTTTAAACCGGAATTATAAGTTTTAATAAATATTGAGGGTAAGCTAAACAAATCAATGGTATAGTATTCAATTTATATCTAAATGGTATAAATTCCTTCATTACCGTTGCGTTTATTTAGGGATGGTTTTCTAATTAACTTTACATTCTCAATCAATGCAAAATGTGGGCGCACTTTCTCTAATTTTGGCTTGCGATTTCAGTGGCTAACATGTTTTGTACGAATGTTATTTATTATGTTAACAAAATATAGTTGAGAACATTAAATATTATATAAAATTTTATTTAATTTTACTTAAGAATTTTTGTAAAATTTATATATATTTTTTCATCAAAATATGGTCGTGAAAATTAAATTTATTTGTTGATTAAATGGCTTATTTGTTTTGTGTAAGTGCTATTAATTATGTCAAAAAAAAATAGTTTCGAGCATTAAATGATATTTAAAATTGTGTTTAATATAACTTATGATTTTTTTAAAAGTTTTATATTATTTCATCAAAATTTAATTGCGGGCATTAAATTACTTTGTTGTTTGTGTGGCTAACCTATTTTGTGTTAATTTTATTTATTAAGTCAACAAATTATAGTTCCGAGCTTTAAATGATATTTAAAATTTTATTTAATATTACTTATCGATTTATGTAAAAGGTATATATTATTTTATCAAAATATACTCGTGAACATTAAATTTCTTTGTTGTTCAGGTCGGCTTATTTGTTTTGTGTGAATACTATTTATTATGTCAATAAAATATGGTTTCGATCATTAAATGATATTTAAAATCGTATTTAATATTACTTATGAATTTTTTTTAAAGTTATATATTATATCATCAAAATATAGTTGTGGACATTAAATTCATATTACTCAGTTCAATATTACTTATGCATTAATGTTCGAGTTATATATTATTTTTGACAAAATATAGATGAGAGCATTACATGAAATTGAAATTAAACTTTTTTATGTTGTTATAAGTCGTTCAAGGAATAAAAACAGTTAATTCTAAAATAACTAAATCTTTTTTGATTTTTTCTTTAGGGGGCAATCTACCGTCACAATTTATTAATAAAAATTAACGTCTGTCTGACTCTCTGTGTGTATTAAATGTGTAATTGCTACCTTACCTTAAACCAAACCTAGTTAATTTATAAAAGCTATCTAAACTGTGAAACTATTTGTAGGGTTTTCCCAAACTAAATGCTGGTACACATTTATCTGGACGGAAAAGCTAGTCGACTAGCGAAACACCTTCGCAAATGGGGGGCGCACTCGGAAGTAAGTACGACCATTCAAACAGACATTATCTGTGCTAAAGATCTCGTAGTTCAAATACTTTTGAGCACGCTGTAGTGATATGGAATAAAAGCTTCGCGCTTTGGGCGTCAATTGTAGTGATAGCGGTTTATCGCGCCTCAGTTTTGGACGTCAATTGTATTGCTTGTACATATTTCAATTAAAAGATTTTACATTACTGCATACTTTTGATACTGATGTGATTTATTTGTTATAATGTGCTTGACTGTGAGCAAGATCATCCTCACTGCCTTACATCCTCACTTCCTCACTTACACTTTTTCACACACACAATGCCTTAAACATACGCACAATAGTTAATATATGACATACCCCTTGCATTTTCTCCCCTGGTCAACAATGTAAAAACTAACCAATAGAAAGAGTCCTAGTGACAGGTTTTGTGAAGGCTAGCTTCTTATTGGTATAGAGAAATGGCGTCTTCTGCCAAATACTATGAAACTGTTCCCTTAAACAAGAAACAACGCAGTTGTTCTTTTAACAAGAAAGATGGTATAAAAAATATATTTTGGGGGTGACTGCCCTTTCAGATAGTTTCTGAGAAACGCGTGTTTGTTCATGGATGAATCTTAAAAGGATACTCTACCTATATTACTTTAAAGAAAAATTTCCTTCATCCATGACTTTTTACATAATTTAGATTAATCCAAATCAATACATTACAACGCTGTATAAATGTCAACCTCATTTAATTCTGGCAAGGGGAAATCAAATACCTGCTGGGTAAACTGTTGGTATTTCTCCCTCCGGAACATTTTCTAAATCACCCCTATCGCACCATCATTATTAATACAGAGACGTTTAACACGACAAGGGTACGTTTAACTCATATAGTTATGACGATAGAGATCGTGAATGCGAATCTCACTTGAGTGAACTTAGGTGGTTTTATACTCTCCCTCACTCCACGTAAAGACTGGAATATTTCTACCTTACTCCTCCGGTTCATGACGGAAACCTACATCCACGCATGTCGACGGACGATACCAAACAACCGATGTTAGTAGACTTTTTTGGTGAGGGATAGTGGCCCAAACTGAGTAATATAAATCACTTTAAGTCTTTCAAGGCCCCTAATTGTGCATAATTATAGCTTTGGCAATGATCTCTAGTTTTGACATCACCAGGAAAAAAAAGCATTACCACATAGGGGTGTAAGGGATGGGTGTCAAAATTGTGATGACGACACCGGTATAACCCATTGCTGGGGGTAATGTTGCCAGGGTTAATGACCTCATGTGCATTTTATAACAATATTTGTAATCTTGCATATATGGTCGCATGGTATAAGGCGTTACTAGTCGCCCGGTGACAGAGTGATAGACGTTTGAAGAAAATGAGGGTACACATTCTACCTGGCCTAGAAAAATATAGTCCACCGGTAAAGTGGCAGGGGTGCAGGAACTAGCTGTGCTAAATATATATATGTTTGAATCCCTGTATGTACGCCGTCTAAATGTATGACTCTTAGAAGGGTAAAATCTAATCTTTTTCCTAGAGTATGCATTTATAAAGCACATCTGAACCTTTGGCCTTCAGAAGGCCACGACCGATGCGCCAAGTGGCATATAAGGGCCGGGGAAAAGCACATCTGAATCGGTGACCTTCAGAAGGCCACAACCTTTGCACCAAGTTGCCTTGGGGTTTCATGACTATGCAACAAGGTCGTTGTTACCCTCTTTCGAAATTTATAACAAGTTACTGTTAGGACATTTGACAACCCCCACTGAGAAATGGTTTGATTAAGTGAGGGGAGTGGAAGGGTGAAGTGAAAGGTAGTTTAACAGAGCGAGGGAGCGTTCAGTGTAATTAGTTCGTTCTGTCCCGTGGCACTTTAATGAGGGTGGGGAGTGAGGTAGAAGTGAAAGGGGCCTTAGGGCTGTGATATGCTGTCAGCTGCTCGGTGGTTACACTCTTCGCTAAGCGGCTGGGCAGAGAAGATGCTCCCAGCGCTCACTATCGATGTCATGGGAGGAATTCCCGGCACAATGGACTGCACGCTAATAAATAAATAAAAAACTCCAATACCCTGTATCAATCCTACCCAGACATAAATAACCAATGAGCACAAATAAAAAAGCATTGAGCATACATAAATAACCATTGAGCACACATAAAAAAGCAATGAACTTAAATAAAAACGAATAATACAATAATATACAAGTTCAGAATACTGGAAACAGGGTCAGGAGAGGGAAGAAGGAAAAACAACAGCTAGTCAGAGAGCAAGGGGCGCTGTTACGTGATAACATTCAACCAATCAGAGTGCAGTTCCCAAATGCCAGGGCCACACCTTTTGGGGATTCATTCTAAGGCAATGGATAAAATTCTATCAATCATCGCTGTTATTCAACCGAACATTTTATTTGTTGATACAAAAAACGCACTTTGGATGAATATTCTGAATTATTTTACTCAATTTTCAATGAACTTTCTGATGATAATTGTTTTATAAATTAGACGACTGCGGAGGCATTTGAATGTTGCCAAAATCTTGGTTGAAGAGCCAAATAAATGGACCGCATTTTAGTTTATAGAGTTTATTGTGAAGTGTGATTTTTGTGAATCACTGTCAAGCGTGTCATGTGCTTAGGATTCATTTGTACTTTTCGTATCTCTATTTATTCATGTGAAAGAAGTTTTTCCAAATTGAAATTTATAAAGAATAATTTATTATGCTTCTCCATGATCCAGATAACATTGAAAAATCTGGCTTTACATTTAATTGAATATGGATTTTTAAATAAGGTGAATTTTTGTGGGATCATTCATAGAAGGTATTACAGAAATTTAGGCTCAAAAGCAGAAAATATGATTCTTTGAATATTAGGTTAATAATTGAGATTGAAATTTTTTAATACCATAAAATTAAGTAGTTATTGCTTATTTATTGAATTTTAAATGACTAGATTTTTTCATATTTTATAGTTTTTTTACAGTAGTGTACTATTTACATATTTTAGTGAAACATAATACATTTTTTGCATGTCTAAATTTAAGAGTTATTTATGATATTGGAAGGGGCAAAGGAAGGACCTACCCTGGCTCTCAAATACGCTATGTCCGACACTGTTGCTAGTATCCCCATTAGGTTACCAAATTGTTATAATGTAAGTAAAAAGAGTTCATAATTTTTTAACTTGTTATTGGTTTGGATGAGATGTTAGGATTTTAAAATTATAGCTTTATAATAATGATTTGAAATAGTCACTCTATAGATTTTATTCATATCTTATGTTCATAGCATCTAGATTTACATACGCTATGCATGGTACAAAACATTAGTTAAAATGGTATCTAAATATACAAAATTACCAACGTTTTGCTAAACTTTTAAATCTAGAGGTCATCCATTCCATTTGTTAGGATAACGTTGTGGTGGATTGTGTGTCCGCCGGCCTGGCCACGCTGACTCTTCCGCCAGGAGCGTCTCTTTATCAAGCAGTTTCGCGGGTACCGCCCACGCCACGGCGAGCAGCAGCGTCAACAGTAGAACCACGACCTATAAACAACCACGTACAGTATAATGCCAGGATTGGCTAACATATTGCTTGTCCGGAGGAAAAGGTAAACAACACAAAAAATACTATTTTTCAGGAAATGCAAACTAAGCTTTCTAAATTGCTAATTATAACTGTTATATTTAAATGGTAACTATACGGAATTTAAAATAAAAACTAAAATAATCACAACTAACCTAGGCTTTACAATCATAAAAGTATGTGTTACTAAAAAGTAAAAAAATCATAATTTTAACATTTATAACGCAGTTTTGATTTGTGTCACTTTTCTTGCAAAAATATTAATACTTTTGGTGAAAACTAATAAAACACAATATGAAAACACATTATTTTATTTGACAACCATCAATACACCCTCATTTAAAATAAAATAAAACTGAGCATTGTAAATGAACACATTTTAAGGATTTCCTTCTCAAGATACAATTTTTACAAAGATCTATAAATAGTAAGTAGTTCATAAGAATACATTTTTTTTATAAACAATGACAACCAACCTGTTTTTTTTCTATGATGCCAACTTTGCGATTGTAAGCTTTTTTTCAAATGTGGCTTTCTTGTGTTTTTTCTTTGGTTCAATACCAACACACTATCGTACTGTTCTTGTTCGTAAGAAGTTTTGTATAACAATCTCAATGAAAATTTCTTCAGTATTTTATTAACTTTGATATCAGAAACTTTCACAGGTTCTCCGTTTATATTTTTGGAAAAGCGTTGAACCCCAAATCAGCCGCCAACTGTTTTAACACATAGATGTCTTCATGACAAATTTCATAAACTTTATATGGCTGGTCAGTTTTTTTTAGCACTCTTAATTAGCATGACATGTAGATCGGAAAGGTATGCTGGACCCAATCTTTTTGATTGTTTAAGTTGTTGTTTTATTACAGAATGGGCACTATTCCCCTCATTTTGGCTGTGCCCTGAACCTAAAATTTATGTGTTATACTCGCTAAGTCATCATATTTCAAAACAGCATGCATGTAAGCTGCAATCAAAAATTGATTATTCTGTTGTCCTGCAGAGTTATCAGAATAAAATATTACATTTATTTTGTTCTCGTCTCTTGTTTCGTTGCCTATCTTTTTATATCGTACTATCATGTGCAAGTATCTTAATATACAGGAACCAATTTCATTCACTCCACTTTGATCCTTCGCCTCTTGCCACACATAGCATTGACCATCATTTGTTTGAATGTTGCACACGGTTAAATTTAACACATTTATTTTTGAGATATAATAGTAGGAGGAAACATCTCCTGATGGGCATGACAGAAAGGCAACTAAATAAAACTATGCAAATGTTTTCATGAATAATGACATATCTAGCAAATTAACTCAAACACAAGAAAAACTCAAATAACTTATCTCTAGAAGATATACACATCTCAAAATATTACCCAAATTAAAAGTAATGTTGGAAAAAATTGTCTTACATTTTCAAGAAAAATGACACAATCCTAAATAAGTCACTGTTCTGCCAAACACTTTAAATAATTCCGAAGCACTTAACAAAACGTGACGCTTTCCTGACAATGCGCGATCATTCCTAGTCTAACCTCAGAACACAAGTAACATGTGTCACTGTTCTCAAATCGGTTGGCGTATTCCCGCCAAAAGAAAAGTGGATTTAGTGCCATCTAGCCAAGCCATTATGAATTAACTACATGGCACTTTTCTTGAGAAAATATGGGTATTTTACGATTATTTTAAGAGCATAACTCAAAAATACAGATTTTTGAGTTGTATTACTTTTCTTCCGGACATGTGATATGGTCGGCAGTTTCACTACCAACGTGAATTTTTCAACATCTTATTGACATAACTGGTTATTTAAAATATTTTTAATGACTTGATAAAATTGTTTGAAATAGTGTTGTGTGCGAACATAAAAACTATGTTAATAAAAGAAAATATAAAATGATACACTAAAAATAAATACTGATTAAAATGTTTCGAACAGATAATATTAATTATGTCTCGGTGATATCTTACTATATTAAAGACTGAGGTGATAATTTTGTTTCGATATACTTTTTTAAACTATTTTATACTAAATTAGTATATGTTTTCAGTTTTTTAATCGAATTTTAATTTAATATTAAAAGTGGTATAGAAGTGGACACTAACAAAGGCCAGAAATTTTGCAGTTTTTGTGTCAAAATATTATTTTGAACAAAATTCTAACATAGAGTTTAATTTTTTTCACATGTTTATATCAACAGTTCCTGAATAGCTGTCATGGACATGGCGGCATTACCAAACAAAATGTTTAAATGACGAGAAAAAGTTATCTTTAAATTATAGAAAACACTTGAGATATATTCAAGAAATTTTGCGTTCGCCATGTGAAGAAAATTAAATTATATATTTGTAACGAAGAAAGATTTGAATTATTTTGCTCCAAAAACATTTTGCCATAAAAACTGTAAAACATTAACCCTTTCCCTCATCCCCTTCCATCCCACCTTATTATTATTACATTTGGAAACGAAGATCATATTTTGATGTATTCCATTAAATGCAAACCCAGAAGTTAATATATATTATTTCATGTATCCATGATATTTTTCTTTAGTATAAGTTGCTGTCAATCTTTTAACATAATGGCATTTAAAAAAATTAACAATAATATTTATTGCTTTAAAATGTGTAATAGAACTATTTCAACTTTCATAGAAAAACGTTCTTAAAACAGTTTTTTAAGGGTTTCAAAAACTTTGTAGCAATTTTCAAAACATTATTTTGATTTAATTTTTTTAAAGTATAAAAGTTACTAACATAGTAACCTATAGGGGTGGGAAATTGTTTTGATACTTCCTGAATTCCTTTTGCTTATCTTAAAAAAGAAATCAATTTTTGAACATTGGTTCACACTATTAGCATATCTCTTAATTTTTCTCTCGATGTTTTCAATTAATTTTCACCTACACAAATGAGTTCCAAGATTTCGAAGTCGATTTTAACAATACTGTTTTAATCATAAACCAACTTCTATAATTTTCACACAAAAAAATAATGAATATAAAACACACCTATAGACAAATTACGTAGCCTAATAGTACAGGCTACAAAATACACAGATTATGGAAATAATATTGTTTAACATGGGTACCATGTATGAACTAAAAGTTGCGCATCTATCGGTCATGTGGAGATCAAATGTATTGATTTAAACTTATAGTTGCAAATTGCTCACCAAATAGTTCGTTCACAAAACATAGGTCTGGGATTAATTATGTTTTTTCAATTTACCTTTTAATTGCTTGTGACTAACTTTTATTTACTTATTTTAATAGTATCGATATTCTACCAAGAGTATAGCATTTTTGTATTTATCTCTTTTGTCATAATATGTGAACATGGCTCATGATGAGCAAAAAATGGACAGATTCTATTGGGGTAAATTTATCAATCTGTTATATTGATTTTTTGGGTCGCCATTTATGGGCGATATTTGAAAATTATTTCTAAATATTATTTACGAGTTGACTGATGAGAAGTGATCAAGGTAGTCTAGAACTCTGCACTTATCTCTATCATTGAGTCGGCTTCTAAATTTTAAATTTTGGATATTGCTTTTTATTCTTTTTATAGTTGTCAGGATAGTACTTCACTGTGAAGGTACAATTTTGAAAGCCGCTGAGCATCACGGTTGGGATTGGTACTACCCTTCACTATTAATTGTAAAAATTGAAAAATGATACCTGGACACGGGAATCAAACCCGGGACCTTTGGCTTAGTACGGCAATGCTCTTACCACTGAGCTATCCAGGAATCGTCCCGTGCCCAGGATCATTCTTCACTCAGACTTTAAGGCAGAGTCTATGATGGACGTGCGGAAATAATCGGCTACTAAAGTGTGATTTATTTTATTAAAATCACGAGTTATCAGATAACGCAGTCACCTTAGACTCGGTAGTTGGCTTAATGTTGCCATTTGTACAATTATTATAATTGTAAGGGATCACATATTTAAGAATTAAATAGCCGAATATATTATTTATGATTCTTATTGAGGAATTCTCCATCAATATATCATACTCTGATTCTGATTTCCGCACGTCCATCATAAACTCTGCCTTAAAATATGAGTGTAGAATGACCCTGGGCACGGAATGATTCCTAGATAGATCAGTGGGGAGAGCATCGGCGTACTAAGCCAAAGGTCACGGGTTCGATTTCCATATCCAGGTGTCACTTTTCAGAATATGATATCTTGATGGAGAATTACTCAATAAAAAATATAAATAATACTGTATACTGTATTGTTTTAAATTATTTAAAACTGTATGATTTTGTTTTATATTGTTTAAGTAAAATAAGTTAATACCACTAAAATGTATGTCCGAAACAGCTCATTCAGTAACGTGTTTGCTTACTGATATTAAGATATTGGGTTTGATTCATGTTTTAAAAATGTATTATTAGTAGAATTAGGGTTTCCCTTTTAACAATGAATAAATTAATGATAGGGGAGGGGGAGGTCTAGGTGGTGTGTGTGTGTCCTGGGTTAAGGTAGTTTAATCGGAGGATTTGGAAAGTCACTCGTGGACCTCCATGCATGCGTTACTTAATTATCTTAAGCAACGCAACATATTCCACCAAATAGTTGCTGTCATATAGTAACATTTAGAAATGATTGTAAAACCATGCGATACAAAAATTACAAATTATTACTTACAAAAATCATGCATTATTTTACTAGAAACTGTGTCACAATTTAGTTAATTATGCAATTTGGTTTATATATAGTTATATTATTGACGTATCTAGAATTTCATATTGAAGGGGAGGATGGGGAGCCCTAAAGGAGAGTTACTCTTTCCTATATATATCGGTCTTATTGTACCTCCCCCCTCCTTATACAACTATCTCTATTATACAGATCCCCCCTCATATCCCGTGCAAACTGTGTAAGTACACATTAAATTTGTGTGAGATCACGGCTCACTTAACTCATACAAGTATACCATGGTATTGAAATACTATAGGTTATAGCATATTTACAAACCGAGATACCGTATAAAAATGAAAAAATAATATTTATTCAAACTAAATCATACAAGGAACATAAGTGAGAGTTCAAAATTAAACACGATCTAGCGTGAGTAACTGTTTAAGTTGGTCTGTGATCAGAGTCCTTGTTGGGGGGAGGAAGTGTCTTGGAGCCCCCCTACTACGTCACGGTATATATACATATATCACTAACGTGTACTTTCTCAAACAGTGGATAATATAAGTACACCACTTACAAAAAACTTAAAAAAATAAAACAGTTCACTAGTCACTAATAATTTAATTCATCACTGTGAAGGAAGAGACGCCAATTAGATTAATGATAAATATTTTGGCCATACCAACATCCTAAACCGGGAATATTAGCTCATCATAAAGACGTCCTACCGACTGAACTAAGTTGTCGATTCATACGTATTAAATTATGGTCAAACTGTTAAAAAACACTTCATTCTATTTTTGTTTATAGACTAAATATTAAATTATAATCCAACTATTAAAAAAACGATTAGAGAACCTCATACTATTTTTGACTACTTTTAATTATACATATAGACCCACCTTGGTGGCGTAGTTAGCTATCGTACAAGTTTCGTGTTGAGCTAGACTGCCGAGCACGGGTTAAATCGAGGTTCGAATATCCCTCGGGTGGAGTGGGGTGGTTTTTCTTAAATAAGTTTTCACTCTCCCACCACGCAAATCTGGGTTTATTTTATCTATATTCAACCTTCCCAATTCCTAACCCCAGAGTAAATATAACTTAAGCGTACAATCCGAACGGGTAGTATGACGCTGTGCTAAGTATTTAAATAAAACAGCCAAACTTACAAATATCCGGTTCATTTTCTTGTCTCTTCGAGTGTTAAAATACCCCAAGGTGTTGCTCCTTTGAATGATGAACGTCAAATGCTTGTGCTGCTAAGGTAACATAATTATAGGCAGAAATTTAAAAATACAGTCGTATCCACAAGGAGAAAGACACGCTACTGCAACCATTGATGCAAAAAGCTTAGTTAATTGTGTTGTGGCTTTTTTTTTTAATAAACCCGTTGTAACGAACACTTTGCAGTTGGCAATAAGGAAAAACATTTACTAGGTACCTGATATATTTTTAATAAATACACTTTAACTTTAGGTTGAAGACCTTGGGAGTAAAACATAACCTATACTTAAAAGTTAATCTAGGTGTTGAAAAATATTTTACATCACCCACTGTTGAAATATAGGCCTTAGTAAATAATACTAGCATTTGCGAACCTATCATTTGATAGGGACCTCCTCTGTAGTCTAAGGATCAAGAGTTCATGGCTACAGACTCACAGGTTCTGTGTTCAATCTCCCTCCGGCGCTTCTAGATTTTCTGGCTAACAGTGGGTTTGGAGCGGGGTAAGCTAAGCCTCGCGAGGACAAATGAGGAGCAACTTGAAAGAAAAAGCAGGGGCTCCTGTCTAGAAAACTGATATTAACGACCAGAGAGCTCGTTGACTCCCTCTATACGCAGAAGTTGGCATGATATTTACAGCAGATGGCGGTCGCTCGGTTGGAATGGCTATATTGCGGGCTATTGCAATGGAGTTATATTATTCGGAAGTTGTTCATAAATAAACCACTTTAATGCTAATGTAATTTACATTAATAATTTTTGTAATCTACAGATTTTTATCTTGATCAAAAATACCTCTTTTAAGATTAAGTTAGTTGGAAAAATACCTTTAATATAATAAAATTAATCTGATTTATTACTAACCTGCCCGCAAATTATATTAGTTCTTAAGAAATTTGGAGCTTCCATACCATAGCTTACTCCCTATGTTGTCATAATGTATCAACATTTTTAATTATTTGGTATAACTACAGTAGCTCCATTTTTAAATAATTTCTTTTATCAGCACTATAAGGAAAAATACATTACTTATTTATTATAAGCTTATCTTTACATCTGTAAGCTTTTCCCAGCTATGTATGGTAGTCAGATTTGATATTACAATAACTTTCACCACTGGGTGCAAGAACAAAGGTACTAGTCTCGTGTAGATTGGTTTTCTAGTCATTAGAGGGTCAGGGTTCAAGTTTGCTCATTTAAGTTGTTTTTTTTTCAAATTGGTTTCCCATTCAGCCTCCACATTTTCTCTAAATTCTACCTTTCTCATGCTTACACTACTAGTATGCTCATATTATTTGAGAATGTTGGAGGATGGCTGAGAAAAAAAACACGAAGAGGATTAAAGAGTTTTTAATTTTTATTGAAATCAATACATTTTACCAGATTTTGCATTAAACACAAGTAGATAAATACAAAAAAACTTAATGATGATAACAGAAGATTCGTTGATAGAGCTAGCCAAGTCTTTGGGCGTGTTTACACATCAATATCTTTGTCTACTTTTCTAGATTCAATAAGTCTGCAGTTTGTTCATGTGGTATACATCGGGTATACACGAAACGTTTTTTTAATTAACACCTTACAATGATCAATGTGCCAGCAGAATAACTTATTGTTTTAAGAAAATGTGCATTTATCCTGCCCATTAACCAAGACGATATTAATAGATCAAGTTACGATTAGATTTTAAGCATCGATGGTGATAGACAAAAGAAAGATCTTTGAAAGGGTAAGTTGGTTTGAAAGTATTAATCATCAGATCAACACAAGTCTACACTACATACATACGTTTAACGATGACACACTTTGTGTGTTTTTCATATTGAAGTCCATCAAAGTCTCTGAATAAAACTGAATCCATTATGTCGAAACACATTGCTAAAGCTTATGCTTCTACAAAGTAGCTTTATATTTAGGTTTGGTAGCAGTATCAGCTTCCATTTTAGTCTTACGTTTAGGTTTGTCTAATTGTTCAATATTAGGGGTAGCATTAGTATTCATTTAGTCCTGATAACTGCTGAAGCATGACAGTTGATCGAAATCGACCGACTTTTTTTACTCCTTAATCATGCGAAGATGTGAATAGCAGAAGGTATGACATAATCTGTGTCGTTCCAAATAGCACTCTTGACCAAATCCCAACGTTATTAAAAATCAGACTTAATACTTTTAATCTATTCGTAGAAGAGTCACGCATTTTATGTAGCGCACGTGAAGATATTACCGGAATGAATGACTCACTTTCACACACTGTTGAAGGTTTTTAGTATTCTCAAAGAAAAACAACCGCGATGACTCAACTCGGAAAGTAGTATTCGTCACTGTTATTGATGACACCCCAAAGTCAGGATATCTTCATTGTTCCTTTAAAATAATATCCTTAGTCTTTCTTTATCTCTCTGCCTCCAGATGGGAACTAATAAGTGAAGCTAGATCACAGTATGATATAACTACACTCTCCCAAGATAGACCATGATGGCATTTCTCTTGCTCTATGATCAGAGAGAACCAATCTTGAATGTAGGGAGGAACTTATAGTTGACTTCCTTAATAGGATCAGAATATACTTTTGCTCTCTTCTTAACTGTTTTTACAATAATTAATAGTATAATATACTTTTATGTCCAACAGCATCTTGAGAAACTACTCCACCATCTATAATCTATTATGAACTATTACATAAGATAGCATTTATTATTTTACTAATTACTCTTCTATACACACCCTTAAACGCTTTGAGTTATAAATCGAGAGCCCAGCTTAAGATACATGGGAAACTAAAGATCAGAACCAATAAGGCTCAGTGTTAATTAATAACTTTATCCATTTAAATTATTTGTTTTTTATTTTCTTGATACGTTAATCACATGGGCAATTAATGACTTAATATGATGGTGGAGAAAGGAGAAGAGTTATTTAATAGAAAATACACTAACCTTGTCGTAGAGGCAATGCACATAGCCTGGATGAGAATTTGTTTCTCGACCACCAGGGACAAAATCAGGCCCGCCTTTCACATGTTTTGTTGCACAATATACCCACTTGTCATCAAACTGTTAATTGAGTCCTCAATAAATCTAATTGACTTGTTTTTAATTTGACTAAGATTGTCTGAAAATATTTTAAATATTCAAACTTTAATAACGATCTGAAATAGTAGATATTTCATATTTATTCGTAGCTTGTTATTTGCATCTATGTTTACATACAGTACTTTCTATTGAAACGTAACATCTAGTTTATCCAAATTAATAATACTTAATACTTAGCACCACGTATTACTACCCGTTCGGTTTATACGCTTACTTACTAATTACGTTAATGGGTTAGTAATTGGTAAGATCGAATATAGAGGAAATGAACCCGCATTTGCGTGGAGTGAGAGTGGAAAACCATTTCAGAAAACCACCTCAGTTTACCCGATCGAGATTCTAACCTCAATCTCCCCATCCTCGGCAGTCTTTCTCAACACGAAACCAACGCGTTAGCCAACTACGCCACCGAGGTAGGTATTATCAAAATTATTAGAGATTTTGTTTCCCTGGTAGAATGTTTAGATCTCAATAATAGCCTTCTAGCCGGGCTAAGAATGTATAAGTGAGAGTAACAGTGCTAGTTTTATGGTCTGGTTAAAAAAAATCTAAGCTAGTTTGTAAGAGATTGTTTTTAAGGATTTCTCGCTGGTCTGTATTGTATGTTAACACTATTTTTGGTATCTAGGTGAAAGTTAATAAATTGTGCTGGGCTTCATGTTAATTCAGGGCCGTGAGATTGCTGGGTTCATATTCCCATTAATACAATTTGAGGTACACAATATCTTTAGCAGTCAGAAATTGTGTGGATGTGAAATTAACTCCGCGTATAAGGAGCGGGCTTATTCTTTACTATTATAACCAGGGCCCAGATTTTAATAATATGTCATCTTTTTTCCCCGTTTTTTGTACATTACAGACAATGCTCATGTGCGCATAAATTTTGTTCATTATTCCCTGGTTGTAGAAATTTCTTTTATAGTGTTTTTTTGTTGGCATTTTGGCATTTTAAGTAATATTTTATTGGTTTATGTCATTTTTGAGTAATTTTAAGTCATGTTTGAGTGTTTTTAAAGCATTCATGCTGAATGTTGTTCATTATACCCTGTTTGTAGAAATGTATCATGGGTCTTTTATTTATGTCAATTTGAAATATTTTAAGTAATATTTTATTTGTTTAGGTTATTTTTGAGTCATTTATGAGGGTTTTTAAGATAAGCATGTGGAATAAGAACATTTGAAATAGGCCTACTGTCAATTTATAAATGCATAAATACTCTTAACATAAATGTTTCCAACACAGTTATCGGAATGAGAAGACTACCTATGTAATCAATGAACTTTGTATCTTCTTTGCTTGTATGGTTGAAAATTACTCATTCTTGGTGAAACACTGTAACTAAGCTGGAGAGGGTTGCGTTGGATAGGAGTAGCTATTACTTCTGAAGCAGTTATTTGTAAATCGATATTATATTTAGCTGATTGCAATTGTTTAGTTGTTAAAGTCTTATCATAGCATATATTTTTTGTTTCGATTATTTTGTAAAGTGCTTTTATTACGAGTTTTTATTCACTATTTAAGGTCATTTTTATGTGAATTTGAAGTCATTTTTAAAAGAATTTTTAGGTTATTGTGTGGCTTTTTTTTAAACATTTTTAGGTTAACAAAGTCTCGAGCATGATATGAAACCAAACAATGATGCCATAGCTTAATATAAAAAAATCTAGCATCACCAATTAAGTGATACGCAACTGCACATAAGATTTAAATTCACATAAAACAGGTAACACCATCGAGTTAGAACTAGTGATGAAATAATGTATGACACAAATTTAATAGATAAAATTTTATTTTAGTTTATAAAATTAAAGTTTTGTTGTTATACTTCGCAGCATATAAGTAATCCATTCTCTTTTCTGCAGTCACTTGGATAATGCCAAATAACGTATCTTTTTTTACTTTCTCGTTATCTTACACTTAGAGAAAGTATTGTGATCGTCAAAAAAATCTAACTCGAGATTTCGATGAATGTTGACGTTTTGTTATCTCCGAATCCAAAAAAGTTGTTTTTGAATGTCCGCCTGTCTCCCTAAACTACTTTACCGATCGGACTAAAACTTGGTATTGGTATTCATAGGGCTCCCCGAAGGATTTTTGGAATTGGATATCCAACACTATAATTAAGGGTAGTTTACTAAAGAAAAAAAATGGGAAAATTCAATTTTCTCAAAACCGGCTCAAACGATTTTGTTTAAATTCCATTTCTAAGCATTTTAAATATTCCAAACAAAATGGCTACTCTAAATATTTCATCAAAATGACTTTAAAGTTTCCAGTCTGATGCATAATTTTTTTTATCGTATCTCCGAAACACCTTTATATATGAAATTACTTATTATTGCAAAAATGTAAGGCTATTTATAATACAGGTCTTTTACTTGAAACATATTTTTACTAACCCAATTACTTCCAAGCTTTACCCATATATATATATATATATACATACTTTTCAAACACTAAAGGTAAAGTATTGCGATCGTAAAAAATATCTAACCCGAAATGTTGATGGATGTCGACATCTCATGACCCCCTGAACTCTAAAAAGTGGGTTTTGTAATGCCGTATGTCTGTTTATCTGTTTAACCCTAAAATTAAGAGTAGATTAACAAAAAGTGAAAAAATCAAAAATCAATTTTCTCAAAGTAAGCTCTAACAATTTTGATTAAAATTCGTATCGAGGCATTGATTAAGATTATAAATAAAATAAATATTTTCATTTCCCTATGAAAACGACTTTTATGGTACTTTACAGAAGCTGAAATTTCCGTATCTCCACAACTATTTGAGATACTAAATAACTTATCATTGCAAAACGTAGTACAATTAAAAAAATAAAAATTATTTTAAATATATTTTCATGAAACCAATATTTTTTAAGATATTGGCAAATATATTATTACAATTTGGTGAGCTTTAGTAGTTGTATAAAGATACTCGTATAATCTAATTTTAATGCAATATTTCTCTAATGCCATAGAGTAATTAAATATAAGTAAGTCTCTAAATGTTTGATATTTTTTCTTTTAGCCTCTAAGGAGAAATGTTTGTACAATAATGATCTATATCCATTTTATACTCAATAGTCAATTTCTACATTTTTTATTGGTTAAATTTATAAATGAGGAATTTAATAGCAATGCAATGACCTGAAGTTGTGAAACACCTAAAAAATGTTAAAATTTTAACCGGAAGTTGAAATTTTAATGCGAAGTGTTGACGCTTGTGGATTCAATATCAATCTTTTTTATTGTTCCAAACATACAAATGAGGACATTAATTCTTTAAAAATAAAATTATAAAATTTAAAACCGAGACTCAAAAATGTTTTACCTAAGCATAGTACAATTTATGCTTGGGTTTGCTTATGAAGTCTATATTATTTCGTTTCACATATTTTACGAGTTTTGAATAAATATAGCTATTTTTAAACAATAGAGCGAGAAAGTCCGTGCAGAATTAAGCTGTTTTTTTTTTAGTAAATAACAGGCCTTGGTCGAGGCTTGGGTCTTCTCTGGGCCGGCCACGCTGACTCTTCCGCCATGAGCGTCTCTTTATCGAGTATTCCGCGGGTACCGCCCCACGCCACTGCGAGCAGCAGCGTCAACAGGAGAACCACGATCTGGAAACAGCCAACGTACAGTGGTGCAATGGCAGATGTGGCAGACGCGTAGTCGGCACATCGTATCGTCAACCTAAACGTTTCATTTTCACCGTATCTTGATATCGTTATGAAAAGTAGAAAAAACTGGCAAATTCAAAGAAAATACAGAGAATCTTCTTTTATAAGGAAATATTATTTTATAATCACATTAAAATTGTATTAATTCCAAGTCAGGGAAAATTTATTTCAACCTAACTTTTGAAAAAGTTTTATATTATCCTTTTTGTCTACTAATGCTAATGCCTTTCCTCTGTGCTTTGAGCATTCCTACCCTTAACCCTAATATTAAAAAGTTAGCAACCCCTATATTTTATGCACGGATTAAAATGAACCAACTCTTGTGATGTATTTAACATTATCTTGTTTGTCTTTCAGATTAACATCTGGCTCAACAAACATATCATATAACGTTCTTAAAGGAATGTATATAAAATATGGTTTCATAACTAACGCAAATTACTAGAGCTATGGCCAGTTTACAAAATAAATAAACGGGGAAAAAAAAACTACTCACATGTACATATTACCCCTCCTCCCCTATTGTTACCTGTGTATTTTTATCCGTATTGTAACGTGGGCAGTAGAGTGTAGGCTTTTCGGTACAGCTGCTTTATCTTGGCGGAGCTTATTTATCTCAGTTTTTTAGCCTATATTATTATCATTAATCTAGATTTTTTATTCGGGGTGTGTTTGTCATTGAAGTGATATGGAGGGGGTGGGGGTCATTAGGTTGGTTTGTATGGGTTTTATTCATGTCCAAATTTGTTTACTGAAGGGCAAAAAGAAAAAAAAATTCTCAAAATTAACTTTAGTAAATTTGATTAAATGTTATATTTATACACTGTTTATCACTATAAACAAGTTGGAAATTCTCACTTTCTCGTGAAAATGACTTTAATGGTATTATACATGAGATAAATTTTTCAATTTTTATCATCTCTTCTCAACTATTTGAGATACGCTATAACTTATCATTGTAAAGTTGTATTACTATAAAGATAAAAATATTTTATTTTAAATATATTTTTATAAAACAAATAATTTCTAATATATAGGAAAATATATTCTATACTTTTTAATTCAAGTATATGAAAATTAATTTGATTCTTATGCTCTTGGTGACCTGGTGATCTAGGGGTGAGGTGTCGGACTTCTGTGCTGGGGGTCCGGGGTTTAATCCTCGGTCCCGGCACAGATTTATCTGATTAACAAACCCTTCCTTTACCTCTGACCAGACATCTTGTGAATGTGGGGAATGCCAGGCCTCCACTGTGGTTCGGATTCCACGTTAAACTGTAGGTCCTCCATTTCATCTCACAATCACCCTACCATTACACATTAGCGTAAGTGCGTATAGCCCGAACGGGTAGTAAGACGCGGTGCTAATAATAATAATAATAATAACAACTTATGCTCTTTGATGGACAAAAATGTTTCTCTTTTATCAATTTTTCTGTAAGTGTTCCTAGTTCCTAATGCCATAGAGTAAGTAAGTAACAGTGTGTATTATTTCATTATGGTATTTGGCGGGATGTTTCTACAACAATGTTTAGACCTATCATTTCGTACAATATATCTTACGCGTTTTTAGTAAATGTTGTAATGATATTGATTCAAATAAATCTAAATTATGTTAAAAAGTCATGGATGAAGGCAATTTTTCTTTAAAGTAATATAGGTAGAGTATCCTTTTAAGATTCATCCATGAAGAAACACGGGCTTCTCAGAAATAATTTGAAAAGGATTACACCTTTAAAATATATTTTTACACCATCTTTCCTGTTAAAAGGAACAACTCCGCAATATTTGAAAAAAGACGCCAATTCTCTATACCAATAAGAAGCTAGACTTCACAACACCTGTCGCTAGGACTCTTTCTATTAGTTAGATTTTACACTGTTGAAACATGCAAGGGATATGTCATATATATAAACCGTTTGTGCGTATCAGCCAGGTATCCAGGATTCAAACATCTACACCGGAATCTCCACCCACTCTCAAGCCACACACTGACATTCACAGTCTAACACAGTATAAAATAACTTGCATTAATATCACAAGTGTGCAGTGATATTAAAACATTTAATTGGAATATGTATAAGTAATTAACAGGTGTCATTTAAATAAACCATGTGTGAATAAACAGCCATCAACAGTGCTCTTTCTTACATTCATTAACTATACCGTTTTAATTAGTGCTTGAACACGGAGCTATAGACAACCTAAACATCATCACAGCATTATTATATCAGGAAATTAATCAGTAGTGTTTCAATCGACGCCCAAAGCGGGGCGATTGATTCCATAGTGATACAATGTTTATTTGATCATTAAAACGGGAGACAGTCGGTGTGATGCATGGTAGTGTACTATTTATTTTAGTCACATCTCTAAACATGAAATTTATTGTTATGATCTTTAGTGCATACAACCGTTTTTCCTTTCTTAACGGTTTTGTAACAGTGTAATAGCTCTTTGATGTGTGCTCTTTGGTGGAATGTGAGGCTCGTTTTCGTTTTCCTTTGTATCGTCCTCTCGAAGAGAGAAGTACCATATTGTAAAAAAAAAAAAATCGATCTTTCAAGTTTACTGATTACTTAAAAACAAAAAGTGGTTTTCGCGATATGCCATATAATAATAGTTTCTTTGCCTGTCTATATATCGGACAAGAGCCGAAACCATTTTACCGATTTGGCTAAAACTTGGTATCTTAGGTTTTCATATGGTACACCTGAGAAGTTTTTGAATTTATACATCCAACTCTAAAATTAAGGGTAGTTTACAGGAGGGCAAAAAGAGATCAAATCGATTTTCTCAAAATCCGCTGAAACAATTTTTATTAAAATCTGTATCTAATCATTGTTTAACGTTAGAAACCAAATGTCAGTTCTCGTTTTCCCATGAAAATGACTTAAAGGGCACTTTTAATAAGCCATAATTTCCAATTTTGGTCAGATATCCGCAACTATTTAAGATATTAATTAATTCATCATTGTAAAGTTGTAGTACTGTTTAAATTATACGTATTTTAATATTAAATATAATTTTTATAAAACCAATAGTTTCTGGGCTATAAGTGAACCTATGATTATTTTTTTATAATATTTATAAATATATAACTGAGTGTTATGCTCTATGGTGAACAGAGATGCTCCTTTTTCTCGACGTTTCTGTAACAGCGTATATTATTACATTTATGCTCTTTGGTGGAGTGTTTCTGTAACAGTGTGTATTTTTTATTTTCATAAAATTTTCTAGTTTTCGATAAACTGTCTCTATTTTTAAGATTAAGGATAAAGAATGTCTGTGCAGTACACCGCACCATTTATTTTACTAATATTGTGTATAGAGGAGTTATTACTTAAATCTTCAAAACCAATCTCAGCTTTTGACACATGTTAAAATTATATCTAAAGATTGTGTTTTAATCAGCCTACGTTTCTTATTTTGTAACATCATCATTAGCACCACGTCTTACTACCCATTCAGGCTATACGCACTTACGCTAATGTGTTAATGGTAGGGTGATTGTGAGATGAAATAGAGGACCTACAGTTTAACGTGGAATCCGAACCACGGTGGAGGCCTGGCATTCCAATCATTCACAAGTTGTGATTAATACACGTCTTATCAGAGGGGAAGGAAGGGTTTGGCAATCAGATAAATCTCTACCGGGACCAAGGATTGAGTCCCGGACCCCCAGCACAGAAGTCTGACACCTTTCCCCTGGAGGCCTAGACCATCAAATCATCCTAATTTTGTAACACAATTTAAACCAATAAAATAATAATGTTCATAATTTAAGGTTTGACTACTTTTCCCTGTGGTTAGTTTGATTTACAAAAAAACAACTACTTTATAGATTCCCCATGCGAAAAATGGGTACACCAATTAGTACTGTATAAAACTACTATAACTATGTCTTAATGTGGAGCAAAGAGCCCCTTTAATTAAAAATACAGCTTGCAATGGTAACTAATCAACTATTATGTCAATAAATTTAAATATCTTGAAAATTGTTCTGTATCACCTTTTAATGGACCAATAAAACACGTGGTTCGGAGGCCGCATGCTCTAAGATGCTACTCTTGCAGTATACGAGACTGCTGATGAAGGAGAGATCGAGTTTAGAATCTCGATTGGATGAAATGGGGGTGGTTTTCAAAATTATTTTCTTCTCTACTTCCCCGCAAATGAGAGTACACTTCCTCTCCATATAACCTTCCTAATCCCGAAAACCACTAGCGTGATTAGTACCTCATGGAAAATAAGACACGGTGCTAAAAAAAAAATACTAATAAAGTAAATTTATGAAAATAAACAAATTAAAGAGAAGAAAAAAAAATCCTGTGTTATTTTGTCCATTTTCTTAATTACGCTTTTCTGTGGGGTTTTTTGGGTAATGAAATATTTTTAAAATATCTTAATAATTTATGCCATTGTTTTTTTTATTTAGCACCGCGTCTTATTACTCGTTCGGGTTATACGCTTTAAGTACTAATTACGCTAATGAATTAGGAATTGGGAAGGTTGATTTAGAGAATGTGAGCCCGCATTTGCGTGGAGGGAGAGTGGAAAACCATTTAGGAAGAAAGAAAAAAACAGTTCATCCTACCGAGATTCGAACCTTGATCTCCCCGTTCTCAGCAGTAGAGCTCAACACGACAGGCGCGTTAGCAAACTACGCCACCGAGGTGGGTTATGCCATTGTTAATATATTAAGATTGAAATATAATTTGTATGTCTCATTGAGATTAAAAACAAGTTGTGATATTATAAAGGCAAATAAAAAATTATTCTTGTGCTCTAGAAGTAGAATAATTATAGACGTGCTTGGATATTAAAACATGACCACATAGAGAAAAAAACTTGTTATTCCAGTTCACTGTTACAATAATCTTAGTTCTTTATTATTAACGTTATGTGTATATTTATTTGTAATAAGCACTACATGATCGTTAAGAGTAACATTTTTTACCATCGACAGTAAAGAAAAACATGTTATTACCCTTGATTTATTTTTAATTAACAAATACTCTAATAGGTTAACTACCTTGGGAGGAAAACCCAACCGATATTTTAAAAAAAGATTATGTGTTGAGAAATTAATATTTTTTCATGACCATCCATTTAAATATAGTGGTAAATAATTTACAAACCTAAATTTTGGTATATATATATATTCTGCAAATTCTAGTTTTATTTTAAACATTTACAACCATATTTCCTTACTTAACATATTAGTTTAAAAAAAACCTCTAAATTAGGAGTAGTCGTATTTTTTCTAAACAAAATGGTAAAAATTTCAGAAATTTGATAATATTCCATGACATTTTCATGACTTTTCCCTGATCAAGCAAATTTGCTTCATATTAAACTTTCCAAAAATTGAGTTGGCAAAAACTTATATTTTCCATGCCGTAGTCCAGGCAAGTCTTGTAATCATTACTAGAATTGGTAAGTCTACGATTTTATCAGCAACATAAGGAAAAATATAGTATTTATTATCAAGTTTATTGCAACCCTGTAAACTTTGCCAAATATTTTATAGTTAGAAAAATTAAATTTTATAATAATTTGCAGCAGATATTTTCTGAGCGTCAATCAGCAGTTATTATCTGATCGTTAGATAGCTGTGATCTGGGTGTCAGCACTCTTTTTTTTAGCGCTAAACAGCAGTTATTTTCTGATTGCAGAAGAGTGGTTATTATCTGATTGCAGAAGAGTGGTTATTATCTGATCGTTAGGTAGCTGTGATCCGGGTGTCAGCACTTTTTTTTTATCGTTAAACAGCAGTTATTTTCTGAGCGCCGAAGAGCAGTTGTTTCCTGGGCGTCTAGTGGTTGTGATCTGACATAAAAAATTGAAGGATGGGTAACTTGAGAGAAGACCGTAAGACCTGAGTAGGGAAGCTAGGGACTGGCGTCGTAAGTTTAGTACTTTGAGCTAAATTAAAATATTTATTTGTGAAGTTATCGAATGCATTAAATCTTACTGTGTTTCTAGAAAATTATGGGATAGTTAGAATGTGAATAACGGTTGTTTAAATCCCGTGTATGAATAAGTTTTTGTGTATTTAGTTTCATCAAAACTATCTTATAGGTTGGTCCAAATAAAGATGGACGACCATTTAATACAATATGTTGCTAAGGAGCTGAGTAAAGGTTAGAACTCAGCATCAACAACAACAATACAAAATTAGTTAAAAGTGCATTTTCTAGTCATCAGCACACGAATTACAAACTGACTTTTGTAAGCGCGGTACACTTATTAACTAAGCTAACCCAATCGCGAGGAATTGCAATATCTGGGTTATAGGGATTTTTTTTTTCATGTCACATCTGGTCAGATTCCCCCGCAGCTGCTATTCTAAAGTCACTGACCTCCCCTCTCACTTAGCCAGGGGGAGGGGGGTGGAGTCACCTACCAGATTACATCAATATTTGTTAACCAATCGTCTAAACACAACTGCCGATCTCTTGGGACCTGGCTTTACACACCTGAGCACATACCACAGTTTCCGGAAGCGTTATAAACATCGTTAAACGTAAACATGAGACCACGCGTTTTATTTTGTTCATCAAAGTAGTCACAAACAATCCTATAACACGTGGTCATAGGTGTAGCTCGTGTGTTGCTCGGAACGTGGGTATCGTCACGCGGGCAACCTTCAAGGTATGGTAGCTCCCAGTGGCGTGATGTAAAGTGTTTCCAGGAGAAGCAGAAATAGTTTTAACTATACCTACAATAAGTTATCATCACTCAGAATTTAAAAAAAATTCGTAGCCACATCTTATTACCTGTTTAGGCTGTACGCATTTATGATAATTACTCTAATAGGTTAGGGATGATTAAATAAGCCTTTTGGGGGTAATCTACCAACATTTGCTTAGATGGAGAGTGTAAAAACATTTTTGAAAACAACCCTCAGCGGCCATGACCAGAATTTGAACCCCAATATCTCCATCATCAACAGACCAGTCTAACAAGAGAGCGACGCCTTGGACCATTCTGCCACTGAAGTGGGTCAGAATAACATTCATAAGCCAGTTATAAAAGAAAATATATTCCCTTGTTATACTTACCCTGAAAGCACTCTATGTCATGCCACTGGAAACTTCATCATGGACTCAGAGATTTAATGATTCAATTAATACAGTTGAAACCATAATTTGTGAGCACTAGAGGGTGTAGAACTAATGCAATTAAAGGGTAACATGTTTTCTTTTTAAAGAAAGGATATTATCATTATCGGACCTAAAACTGGTATCAAAAGTCATTAAATTAAGTTTTGTTATAAATACAATAACAATTTTATGAATTATGTTTGCTGATCATGGATATTGTGAGATCTTCTCGTCATACTAGTGAAAATAACTATTTTTTTAAAAAAATCTCAAATCTTATCCAAATTATATGCTTATAGTTGGTCCATTATTACCACCTTAGCACAGTTGGTAGCGTGTTTGCCTATTGATCTAATGGTCCCGAGTTCGCTTCCTGGCAAGGCCAAAAAATTTATTATGGGTGAAATGTGGGTTTACCCTTTCATAATGATGTCGGGGACTGGATGTTGTGCCTGTTCTAATCTTAAGTTAGATTATAAGACAGCTGAAGCTACGACAGACCTAACGAGCCGGTAGTGGTAAATATATGACATGAATAAAAAAAATTGGTTCAGATAATAGTATGGAAACCTTAATGGAAGTAAAGTCAACGGATATATTATTTAAATACTATCCAGTGTTAAGATGTCATGAAATAGTTATGAAAACTAGTTTGTTTTTTTAATTTGTAGACAACTTATATACTTACACTAAGAACCTCGCTTTGGTGGTCTAAAGCGTAACTTTTGCAATCCTTTGAATATTATCGTAATTAGTACATATTCGTTTAGTCCAAACGGCTAGTAAGACGCAGCGAGGAAAGAATACACTTATATTAACGAGCTCAAAAGAACAACGCTTAGTTTTATATTTACATTTATAATTATTTTGTAATTACATAGATAACTACGCTAAAATGGTGAGAGTGAGTAACGTAGAATTTAAAGAAAATACTACCCCATTTGTGTAGTAGGAAAACTATTTATGTATTAAATCCTCAGTACTCCTGGTCAGATCAATAAATATGTCACCTCCCTTTTTCATTTTCATTTTTAGTCATACCAAGTCCACTTCAGCTTAGTTGGTAGCGTGTCTGACTACTGAACTAAGGGTCTCAGGTTCGATTCCCGGCATGGCCGAAAAACGTATCATTTGTGAAATGTGGGTTTACCCTTTCACAGTGATGAATTAACGACCAGTGATTGGATGTTGTGCCTGTCCTAGTATATTATAAAGCATATGAAGCTAAGACAGGCCTAGCCAGGTGGTAGTGGAAAATATATGGCCAAAATAAAAATGAAAAAAACTACACACTTCGGTGGCCAAGTTGTCTAACGCGCTACTCTTGTTATAGACTAAACTGCCGAAGATGGAGAGATAGGGCCTCGATCCCGGTCGGATGCACTGAGGTTTTTTTCCTAAATGGTTTTATACTTTTTTCCACGCAAATACGAGTGCATTTCCTTTATATGAGCTTTCCTAATCCCTAACCCATACGTGTAATTAGTACATAAGCGTGTAGCACGAACTGGTAATAAAACGAAGTGCTTAAAAAAACTAACTCAGGCCACAGGCTGGAAACAATTATGGATGCAAAGTAAAGTCACACCAAGGTCAACTCTCTTTTACCTTTCCACGAACCCACAGGAAAAGATACCGTTGAATTTAGATATATATTAAACTAAGATACCTCCTTTAATTTTATCACCTTCTTTACCAAATAAAATTGTATTCTTGATTACGAAGTACATAATTTACTGAGAAATGAACTTACCAAAATACGACGATGGTCGCTGACGGCCATCATGGTACTTAAGCTGGTACCACGGTCAAGGTAAAATACAGGTGATATTTGAGGTTATGGTAACGACGACAAATAACCGGATTGTTGAATGACGCACGGAGGAACAGCTTGAAAACCTCCACGTGTGCTCAGCCAAGGTTAATGTCTGTTTCGTGCTGGAAAACAGTCTTGTAGAACTTTCAACGGTGTATAAGCAACTGCGACTCGTAACTAAGTGAAGAATCGCCATAGTCAACTTCCTACATAAATGAATCCTGCTAAACAAGTTTTGAACTAATGTATTTTTAATTGTTTTCGTAATAAAGCGTTAGATGCTTACCTTCCCTATTATTTATTTTTCTTAGCAACACTTCTTACTTCCTGTTCATGTTATTAGCTTATATACTAATTACGGTAATGTGCTAGGAAATAGTAAGGCTAAATTTAAAGGAAATATACCTGCATCTGCGCACAGGGAGAGGGGAAAACAATTTTGGAAAACCACCTTCAGTACATTCGACTGAGATTCAAACCCCAATTTTCCGGTCTAATCTAAGACAAGGGTGACTCCCAAAACTACGCGGCCCCCTAAGCAGGTAGTTTAACTATTAATTCAGTTTGTAGGTAGTGTGTACATAATAGCAGAGCTAGCTTAGTGACTGCTTACTTGACCCCACCCAAAAGTTTGTGGTTCTCAGGGTTTCAACCCTGGCGGCGTGATTTGAATTATTTTTACACATTGTATTTAATACACTTTACAGGCATTATTAATAATATTATTATCATTATTATTATTATTATTGTTGTTGCTTTTGTTGTTGTTAGCACCGCGTCTTACTACCCATTCGTATTATACGGACTTACGCTCATGTGTAATGGGTAGGGTGGTTGTGAGATGAAATGGAGGACCTACAGCTAAACGTGGGATCCGAACCACGGTGTAGATCGGGCATTCCACACATTCATAAGCTGAGATTAATACACGTATTGTCAGAGGTGAAGGAAGGGTTTGGCAATCAGATAAATTTGTGCCGGGACCGAGGATTGAACCCCGGACCCCAACACAGAAGTCTGACACCTTACCCCTAGACTGCCAGGTCATCAATTTTATTTTATTATTATTATTATTATTATTATTATTATTATTATTACAAATCATATTTTCACGAGAGTAAATATACTATGTAAGAATATAATCTGTTATTACTAATTTAAAACCCCGCTTAAATGGCCGTATGGTCTAAGGCATCGCTCTTGCAATAGACTAGAGACTACCGATGATGGGGAGATCGAGATTCGAATCTAAGTGTCCCTACACTCAAATGCGGTTACACTTCCTTTAATAGAACCTTTATCATTCCTATAACCATTAGCTTAATTAGTACATAAGAGTGTAATCCAAACAGATGGTAAGACGTGGTGTTAAAAAAAACTAAATAATGGTAGAGTAGCTTTTTTCATCACTTCAAGCTATTTCTGATGGATATCTTTGAACTATTCTTTTACACTTCAGAATTATCTCGAATTAACTCGTTGTTAAACCTTGTTATAAACGTAGCTATACTTGTTTTAAAATAATTACTAAATATTTACGTCGACGTAGGTATTTTCAAAATACAGATATAATTTATAGGTGTAGTCCTGTTGTTTATTGTATAGCTGTTAAGTGTGGGGGGTACAAGATCACAGATATACAAAATATAAAACTTAAGATGTATTACCCCTGTAGTGAATTATCAGAGCGGTTAAATGTCACTGGTCAAGACCTAAGATCAAGCCAACCCCGCTCAGGTACGCCACCAGCTATACACTGTAGTCTGGAAAATCTTGCATGCGGGCTAGACTAACTTGGTAGTTGCAGGCGTTTCCCACATGAGCTGTCAGCCAGCAGAAAATTTCCAAATTACAAAGAGTGACTCGAGGATGCAATATTGTACTTATGAATACTATGATATTTCATAATATATTTAAAAAATTAAATTTACGTACACATCACTTAACCTAAGGTTCTAACTCTTTTAAACGTCCATTGTTTCAAGCTAGTTAATATTTAGTCTACTTTGCTAAATTATTATTTTTTAAATGTTTTGTTATGTTTAAAGACCAAAATTAAAGTATGACTATTCGCTTGACCTTAGAAGAACTTTTTTTTATGTTGACAAATGATCTTCCTTGATGCCATGACTGTGTAAATCCAAGTTTTGATTGTATTGTTTTTATTTTATGTTAACATTAAAATACTAATATTATATTGACCTACTCCCCCAGTCTATTATTTCTACGAATTTCTGTTAGAATATAAGATTTTGCTAATTTTCTTCACACAAAGTCTGAAACTTACTCTATGATATTAGGAACTCGAAAGTTCACTACCGCACTTACAAAAGTAGGCCACCTATCCATATCTTGAGCTAGTTATACTCAGTCCACCTCTTTACACATCTCTTTCAGACCCATTCGAATATTATCCTCATATCTTCGTTTAAGTCAGTCTCCCATTCGCGCTGCATGTCCTGCTTACCATAATCTAGGTGACTTTAATATCTTAACAATGTCTTGTGATGAGCACAGGTTATGTAACTCATCATTATTTAACCTCCTCCCTTCCTCAGTACCTTCATTCCTTTTTGAACAAAATATCTTCCTAACTACCTTGTTTTGGAACACCCTAAACTTATTTTCGTCATTTAAGTTAAGAGACCACGTTCCACAACCTTAGAGAACAATTGGTAAAGTTATTGTTTTGTATAGTTTGAGTTTATATTTCTTGGAGGTCTTTAATCAATCTAAAATACTGCCGTACAGTAAGACTCTGGTATGATGTAAGGCCTTTCATAATGATCTTCCCACCAAAATAAGAGTATACTTGCTCACCCGATTCAATAGTCGACTGGTCTCTAAGGCGTCAATATAAGTAGTTGATATGGAGAGGATATCTTAGAAGAAGTGCACCTGCAATATTGGGGAAAGAGGATGATAAAACTGCTACCATATTATCCAACCAGAATACAAAGCTCTACCTCTCCGTCATAGGAAATTTTCTTCAGTGCGAGTCTAGTGCCTTATACCACGTGTCTACTGGTGTGAAATTAAAATATAATTATAAAATACAGTGCAAATAGGTGAATGCATTTAACTTAATTGCTTTTTTTATTTGTATTCTTAAAACTAGCTTTGCTCATTGGGGGCGTAGCCCCCGAGTCCCCAGTGTGTTTTCTTTGCAAGGGGATGTAAGCTAATGTAATTCCAGAGCCGTTTTTTTTATGTATCTTACTGTTCAGCCACAAGAGACCTCCAAAGAAAAGTCCGCACCGACTTTAAAGTTGCTCCGCTATTTTGAATTTTTTTCGGGGGTTAAACATTTTTTTAAACTTTTTGGAATTTTCCTGTTGGTAACAGGCTAAAATCTATAAGTTTGCCAAATTAAAAGTTTCTAGCTCATCAGAAAATGGGTAAACACTAATGTCAATGAGTGAGTCAGCCATGTGGCTTTTTAGTAGTTTAATAATTTGTATAATTCTAATACTGAACTGTTTAATATTTTATAGAGAATTTTTACCAGTCCATTTAAATAAGAGTTTACTGGATTTTAGTAGCTTAAGATATACTATCTAAGGAAAATGGGTGAGGAGGTTGAATTTTTAATAAAGCTCTCTAGCAATCAAGTGGATAGAATACGAAAAACCACGTTATGAACAAATTGATTTTGATGTAGTCAGCCACGTGCCCCTAACACAGCAGGTTACATAAAATAACGAATCTTGTTATTATTAATTGTTGTTATTAATAGGTAATCCATGGCCTAGAACGCTAATGTACAAGTCTTATCAGCTGTGAGATTCTCTAGGAGAACGTCAAGAGGAGAGTTCTAAAGCAGGTACTATGTACATGAGATTCCAGAAGCTTAAATAATCATCTCGTTAAAATAATACATTGAAATAAAATATTTTGTGGTTAAGAAAAATAATGACAGTTTTTTGACACATGCTGGTGGGCACGTGGACAAAGGCATCAGTACCGTCTTGTTTGAAGATTGGGGTTTGATTTCCAATTAAGTGTTTTCCCAATCTCTCTCGGCACAAATGGAGGTATACTTTTTTAACATCGACCTTTCTCATTTTCATCCCATGAGTGTAAATAGTGCATAACCTTGACAATTATTAAGCTGCAAAGCACGGTAAAATTTCCACTTAAATAAACATAATTTTAAATAGGTGTAGAACAAAATGCTTAAAGCATTTAATTAGCTTACCAGCACCGTGTTATACATAGGCATATATATATATATATATATTTAATTAGATAAACCTAGGATTATTATTCACTTGTTTTCTGATATATTCTATTGTTTATATTATCACTGAATAGATGCGTTTGAAGTTTAAGTAACCTTTTATAGAATATAATTTATTATTTAAGGTAATTTACATTTATTAAAGTTAACTATATTTAGTTTTAATCCGTGAAACATTCAAATGTTAGAGTTGCCTAGCACATATAAGAGTTTATAAATAAATAGGAGTATCTTTAAAACATTTTTTAATTATCATAAAATGTTCTTCAATCGATAAATTTGCTTTATGCCTTCATGCTAAGCTGATTGTTGGAGCAGGATTTAAATATTAGTGCAGCCAGACTTTAAACATTAATTCTAGTGTTAATGTGCAAGCTCTTGGCAACCTGGTAACTATATTAACATAATATTAAGATAAATACAACTTTCGCTTAATTGACTAATGAAAAGAAACAAACCTAATGTTTAGGTTGAAAGTCAAACCCAAGAGCAGTGAGTTGTTCTAAGCCAAGGTGTCGACAGGAAGAGGGTAAGGGGGGGGGGGGGGGGGAATCTTACCTTGAAATAAAGTCAAAAGCAATAATAAGATTCGTGGCCTCGGTCTTACAGCTCATTCTTCATGTCAGCCTTTCTGTGAATCGGCCAATTCCCACGTCTCATCTGCCGGATAAAGGCCATGCCATTGAATGTCCATCAAATATTACTCCGAGTGTTATATAAGCGTGAAAATAGAGACATGGCTTTTGACTGGTTGATTCTTGAATAGGGGACAAGTTAAAAACTTTAGTTAACTAAGAACTTTGGTTTATTTGGTTTATTTGAGATATTCAATGTACACTTCCTGAGCTAAACGATTATATCAACACACTATTAACTAACATAAATCTAGAACAAACACAACACCCAGTACCCGGTCGTTAATTCATCACTGTGAAAGGGTAAACCCGCCATTTCACCAATTATAAATGTTTCCACCATCCCGGAAATCAAACCCGGTACCCTTAGCTCGGTAGGTAGACATGCTACCAACTGAGCCAAGGTGTCGGACTTATATTAAGAAGTTTTTTTTTCGGAAATCTTTCCGTTCTTCCTAAGGGTGTTCAAGCAAGTTTCGAATTAAATCTAACTTTTTTGTTTTTTATGAGAAAGAATTTTTACTTCCATTTAACATTGCTAAATTAATTGGCCAGGGACTATTTATTGCGGCTTTTTAAAGTTACCTCAGTTTTTCGGTTGTGTTCTGATAATTAATCAGTTGGTAATAGATTGTACGGTAGATAGATATACCCATGACTATCGAAAACTCGTACCAAAATGGTACTCCCACGCTGATGAGAAAAAGGAAGTTGTCACAATATCAGGTTCAGCACCAACGTGCATTTTTCAATATTTATTGACATAGCTTGCTATTTAAAATTAAATAAGAAAATTGTATACACATCATTGTATAGAATAGTGTTACCTGAAAGCAAAAGGATATAAAAAAACCGGTTCATTTAAAAAATAAATACAGAAGATATAGTGTTCCAAGAAAATATTTGATCTTGGAAAATTTTCTTATTTTAAAGCCTCAAGCTATATATTTTGGCGTCATTTAATAAACATTATTTTATAATATTTTAAGTTGACAATTTTAAAATAATGTTCGAGATCATTTAAACGAATTAAGTGTGAAAATGAAGCTCGTCTGCTGAAGCGTTTCCTTAAAACCACCGTAGACCATTCAACCATCGTTGCGAATATTTTAAACATAGTGTGAGGGATTAATATGAAGATAATGTAGGTCTGTTGACATTTTTAGAAAATACAAACAATTTTTTTTACAGTCAACATCGATAGCATTTAATAATATGATTAGTGTTACTTTACAAGTATTGGTAATATCTATCAAGGGTAAAAGCTTCAGATCACATGAATTGACGTATGAATACATGAAAATATATTTAGTAATTTTTCTAGTTGTCATATGGTAAGGTAATATCATATGAGAGTGCATATAAAAAATGTTAAATCAACTCCAAATTCTTAACACGCACTATTAAAATAAAAATTACTAGTTAATACTAATTAGCAACACAATTATGTACAGTGAACCAAGTATTGGTTCAAAATGGTCCATTAATTATTATTATTATTATTATTATTAAATATAAAGTAACTTATTTTAGATACTTAAAGTTGGTATCTTAAAATATAGTTTTTAGACTAAGATTAGTCGAACTATGCTACTAATTTTTTTTAAAGCAATAAGACATATTTTGGTTAATAATGATTATATTTTAACAAAATATGTTGATCCGGTCTAATAGTTTTGGTTTTTTTTAACACTACTGCTGCCATCTGTTGACCACAGTCTTCACTGTGTGTGTGTGTGTGTGTGTATCCTGGCGCAGGTGACCGTGAAAGGAACTAAACAAAACGTCATTAAAAACAATAAATACACAAAACCTCAGAAGACCACGTAAAAAGCGACAAAAAATAACATGTACAAAGGAACACAATAACAAACAAGAAAAGCCTCACTAAAACCTTTAATACTTCACAAAACACGAGTGGCCAGAGATTATACAAGAAATATTTGGGATTACACCAACCGTAATCTATCTACAACTTTTTAAGAGAGACAAGATGTTGCGATCAAAAGAAAAACTAGTGCTGTTAGAAAGAAAAAAGCTCGTTAGTTATCCAACGCGTTCGGGATATACTACAGTACATATATATTAGTTACGATAATATGATATAATTGTTGAGGAAATGCACCCATATTTGCTTGTAAGAGTGAGAAACCATTTATTTAAAACCACCCTGCCAGGATTCGAACACTGACTTTCCCTCACTGGTGAGCTAGATTTAATGATATTGACATGTAGACCGTGTACCCACCGATGCGAATAGAAAGTAATTATTTTTATCAAGTGTAAAAAATTAAATAATATCCAGTTACGTTTTTAAATATATTTTGGTCCAAGAATTGTTTGTTAAAATAATTATGATAAGTAGGACTTACCATTAAAATGAAGAGCTTGATTGTATAGCCTAAGATTTCTTGACAACTATTATATTTTTACTGAAGGGCTTAGTAATGTATTACTGTGCCCCGATACCAACATCGAGTGGCTGAGTGGCTGTTGACGTAAAATCCTGGGTTTGAATCTGGACTGGGTGCGCATCAGGTGGTTTTCCACGCTTGTCTTTAATTAAGCTACGACCCACCACCCTACACACACACACACACACACACACACATAGAGTAGTGCAACATGTCTCTCCTTTAAGATATCCCCCTCTTACATACCTCTTTGTTTAAATATTTAATGCATCAATTCTTTAAACGTTTGAATTTAAAACAGCTTGTATTAACACAAAAATAGATGGTGGGGAGCTTACTAGCGTAACGCTTAAGACTCGTTGCAGATATCCAGGAATCCCGCTTATTTTAAGTAAAGGGTTGTTATTTCAAAATATAGTTCATAACAAAATTGAGGAGGAGATATATTATAACATAAAATTAAAAACTTTATGTTTTATAGTTTAAGTAAATCTCGCGAAACGATGAAATTAGCTCATTTTAAAGATGTTTTATGTGAAATGTCAAGTTCTAAGATTAAGGTAAATAGTTAGAAGCATAAGAAAAAAATTATACGGAGCTCCGCACATACTTTCGCGCTCTATTGTTTAAAAATGGAAATATTTACTCAAAACTCGTAAAATATGTGAATCAAAATAATATTCACTAGCACACCCAAGAATAAATTGAACTATCCTTATGTAAAACAATTTTTAAGTCGTGGTTTTAAATTTTATAATTTTATTTTTAAAGAATTAATGTCCTAAGTTGTATGTTTGGACCGATAAAAAAGATAAATATTGGATCCACAAGGGTAATCACTTCGTATTAAAAAATTTACTTCCGGTCTAAATTTTCGACTTTTATTAGGTGTTGCACACATTCATGTCATCGCATTGCTGTTAAATTCTTCATTTATAAATTTTGACCAATAAAAAATATAACTATTGAGTCTAAAATGAAGGAGCTAGATCATTGTTGTACAAACATTTTTCCTAAGAGGTTTAAGGAAAAATAACATAAACTTGTTGAGAGACTTACTTATATTTAATTACTCTATGACATTGGAGAATTATTGCGTTAAAATTTAAGTAGTATCTCTTTACGACTAAAACTCATAAAATTGTATTACTATATTTGTCAATATCTAAGAAACTTTGGGTTTTATAAAAATATATTCCATATAAAAGTTTTTTATTTTTAATAGTACTACAATTTTGCAATTATAAGTTATTTAATAACTCAAATAGTTGCGGAGATACGTAAATTTCACCTTCTGTAAAGTATCCTAAAAAGTCATTTTCACGGGAAAATGAAAATTGTCAGTTTATTTATAATCTAAATCAACGCCCAGATACGAATTTTAATCAAAATTGGTAAAGCCGATTTTGAGAAATTCTGTTTTTTCTCTTTTCGCCCTTAATTAAACTAATATTAATTTTAAGTTTAAACAGACACACAGACAGATGGCATTGCAAAGACCGCTTTCTAGGGTTCGGGGGGGCATGAGACATCGACATCCATCAACATTTCAGGTTAGGTTTTTTTAAGGTCGCAATAATTTATCTTTAGTGTTCGAAAAGTTAAAAATATATAGATATATTTGCGTATAGCTTGAAAGTTATTGGTTTTATAAAAATATGTTTCGATTAAAATATTTGTTATATAAATATATATACATATTTGTAATTATAAGTAATTTCATTTCTCAAATTGTTTCAAAGATATGATACAAAATGAGAATTTACGCATCAGACCTGAGCCCTTAAAGTCATTTTGCCTAAATATTGAGAGTAGCCATTTTGTTTGTAATATTTATAAATGTTTATATATGAAATTTAATTAAAAGTGTTAGAACCGATTTTGAGAAAATTGACTTTTTCTCTTTTTGCCTTTCTGTAAACTACCCTTAATTTTATGGTTAGATATCCAATTCCGAAAAACCTCTTGGGGCAACCCTATCAAAATCCTAGATACTAAGTTTTAGCCTGATCGGTAAAATATTTTAGGCTTTAGTTGGAGGTACAGACAGACGGAAATTCAAAAAACACTTTTTTAGATTCGGGAGGTCATGAAACGCCGAAATTCATCAAAATCTCGGGTTACATTTTTTTGACGATCACAATACTTTCTCTAGCTGTAAGATAGGGAGAAAGTAAAAATTAAATAATTTTTATAGTGTAACAACACAAGTTATCCGAGGATGGATTTAGATTTTTTGAAGCTTCAGACCCGCCATTTCTATAATAAACATTACAGTAAAATGACATGACCTCAAGTAGTTGAAGCCCTTAGCAAGGGTTGTTTTATCTAACCACAGTCCTGTTGGCTCTTGATGGTGTATTTAAAGAAGATAATTAAAAACACATGACATAATTATGTATAAAAATGTATTTACTACATGACACAGTTACAAAGATTGAATATATACAATTTACATTAAATATTGTTCTAATGGGATGTAGCTAGAGTGATTTATTTTTGTATGAATGTTTTTTTGCGGTTGTTTGGTAGACACTATTTATTAAAAGCACCAAGAGAAGATCGTGTTTCATAAATAACCAGCTCGAAATCAGATGAAGCGCGGCGATGCAGGCCCGTGAAATCGTGGCCGTATCACATGGGAGTATGGAGGGTTACTACTGACCAAAGGCTCAGCCCCAGTAGTAGCTGTTGCCTCCCCACCCTCTTCCACCACCGTATCCACCACCCCATCCTCTGCCACCACCGTATCCTCCTCCTCCCCACCCTCTGCTGTAGCCTCCGTGACCCCCATAGCCCCCATAACCTCCATAGCCCCCGTAACCCCCGTAGCTGCGTCCTCCATATCCTCCGTAGCCGCCGTAGCTGCGTCCACCATATCCTCCGTATCCACCGTACCAGCCCGTCTCCGCAGTCCCCAGCGTCTCTTGCGACTTATCTTCGACGGCGGTAGAGGCAGCCGGAATGTCGCCGGGTAGGGCCCAAGCGAGGGCGACCAACGCCGTCACCCCCACCAGCAGGACAGCCTGTCAACACCAGAGGAAAAGTTTTAGTATTGGGTTCAATATCTGCAAACGAAGTAACGACTCCAGCGACTGGAATAACAAATTAATGGTTACTGCATTTATTTCAAATGTTAATTACATGATTTTATTGATGCGGCTTTGAAATTAAATTTAAAAACATGTATTTAAAAAGTGAAGTGATTGTTTTCGACAATGGTTCCCGGAGTTTTAATCAAGAGAGTTTCAAGTTTTTATCTACAAAAAATGTACATCAACGATAGGCCCAATTGTTTTTAGCCGCGTATTACTACCCATTTTAATTATACACATAGATTACATGTCAATTAAGATAATGTGGTAGTAAATAGGAAGGAATAATATAGAGGAAATGTAACTTTATATTTGCTTAAGGAAAATGGAAAACCATTGATGAAAAATTGCCATAAGACTGGAGTTATAACCCTAATCGCTCCATCATAGCCAGTCTAGTTTATTACGAAATTATAGAGAGATTATGCGGCCACTGGTGCAGGCTCGTAGAATATAAACATTTTGAGTAACAGCGAATATAATTAATGAAATAATAAGAGAGTTTTAAATTATATACAGGACGTTTGGAAACTATTGCACATATAACTGTTTTGAACCAAAAGTAATACAAATCCCTATACCCTTACATCCGGAAAACTTTGCTAATACCATTAAATTGTATTAAGAGTTTCGGCGTACAGCGCCTGGATACCAAAGCTGTTTAGGCATGCGTGTACAACAAGTTGCATAGGAGCTAGGCGCATGGCACTACACATTTTATAAAAGCAACACTTTCAATTATATAGGACCATTAAAGATAACCCTATGAACGTATTCACATTTCTAGAAGGACTGGTTTGTGGTTTACTATTAATTACGGCATGTTCTGCTGCTCTACTTCAAGATGTTGAGGTGTGCAGTGCTACGCGCCTATTTACTATGCAACCTGTTGAACACACATGCTTGAACAGCTTTTATCTCCAGGCGTTACACACTGAAACTTTAACACAATTTAATCGTATTAGCATACTGTAATTTTCCGTATGTATTGGGATTTTGTATTACTTTTGGTTCAAACAAGCTATATGTGCAGTTTGGACTGTGAGTTTCCGCACACTCGTATACAAAAAAACTTCATGTTTCCAATTATTATTATTTTAAATTATGTTGGTTTATGAAAATGTGTCTAATAAACTCAAGTGAAAACATTTTTGTTTTCTTTCAGCAGTCATATTTTTTGTCACCTCAGCAGAGATAAAAAAAAGATTAAAAATATCTAGTATAAGCAATTGATTCAATACTCGTATCAGTTGGCACGAGTACAAAAAGTCAGGCTCGTCTAGTTTGGTTGGTCGGGTGATGGTGAGGTAGGGGCTCAAATCCCGACTGAATGCTCTGAGGTAAATTTATCCTAAATCGTTTTACACCATCTTTCCACTCAAATTTGTGTACATTTACTATCAATTCTGCCAGCCTAAATCCTATTTCATGAGTGTATATATGTGGATAATCTGTACTGTTAGTAAAATCCGGCGTAAAAAGAAAAAATAATATTCGAAATATGTTTTAAGTTTTTTTATAATATATTTCTTTGTGTACTACGTCTTACAACCAGTCTGGGCTATTCATAAATTTGCATTAATGAGGTAGAAATCAGGAATATATAATTTAAAGCAAGTGTTTAAAAAGGAGACTTTAAATATAAATAGACCACCTCGGTGGCCACGTAATCTAACGCACTAATATCTTGTTGGACTAGACTGCCGAAGGCGTGGAGATCGGGGCTCGAACCCAGTGGGGTGCACTGAGAGTGTTTTTTTTCTAAATGGTTGTTCAATCTCCCACCCCACAAATGTGGGTGCATTTCCTCTCAATTAAGCCTTCATAATCCCTAAACCATTAGTGTAATTAGTACATATGCGTATAACCCGAACAGTTTATAAACCGCGGTGATAAAAAAAAATATAGATACATGAAAAAATAAACTTTTACAATTTCTCATAATAGTTTTACATCCCCTTCCCACCATTTTTTTCTTTCCCAACCCTCCAGCATCCTTCCACAGTTGGTTGATAATAAAAAATACCTGTTTGTTGATAACAAACATACTTGTTTGTTTATTTCCCACACTAAGACTGACCCAACCTTTACAAGATCATCTGACCTTTCTTTGTCAGAAAATTTCGTGTATATAAACCTAAATAAATTATATTCTGGAAAAACAGGATCAGAATACCGGTTTCTAATATACCAAATTGGTTCTTAATAGTCACGTTGATCTTCACAAAAAGGAGTGGCCTTGAAGGACAAAGCAGTTATTGGCTCGGAAGAACGCTTTTCTTTCCTTTTATGACCAATCAGGCAGGTTTAAACTTGACGTTGACGTTATAGCTTTGTTGTTGTTTTGTTTGCCCGTACTCTTAAATAACTTGTAGTTTGGATGCATCGCACGTCCTTAAGCTCATTCTTGAGTCTCACTGATACTATTATTGACCGTGTGTGGTCAAATGGACGTGCTATCCTGTTTGAAAATAATATGACGGTAAGACACTGGTACTTTGAGGTTATTGGGGTTTGTAGCGAGTCAAGGAACACGATTTCAAACTCCCCACCCCTCATTGTTGTTTATTAATGATCATGATTGTTTTTTGCATAGGCCCATTCTACTCTACAGGTAACATAACCAGTCACACCCGTCGGTCAAACACGTACTCTTAATGCGCACCCTCAAGACGTGCTGTGCTTTTTTTTCCTGCTTAAACAAATACTGTCTACAATAAAATTCTGTAAACGTAATTTCAACAAAAATTAATATGACTCTCACATCAAAATCATATTAAAGTTTACAAACACGAGTTAAGTAGAAATAAATAATTAATATATGAAAACGTTATTAAATTTTAACTCTTATTAAATAATGTAAAATAATACGTTTCATTACAATTTTGGCGCACTTTTATCCTTGACCAAATAAATAATGCCTCTAGATAACTACAGTAGTTGCATATATATATATATATATATAGCACCGTGTCTTAATACTCGTTAGGGTTATACGCTTATGTACTAACTACGCTATCGGTTTTGGGTATATTTAGATGAAGTCTACCCGTATTTACGTGGAGGGAAAGGGGAAAACCATTTTGTAAAAAAATACCTCCAGTACACCCTACCGATATTTGAACATTGATCTTACCGATGACTACTGCGAGAGTACGCACGTTAGACCTCTCGACCACCGAAAAGGTCTTATAATTATTCTTTGTTGGCTGAGCGCAAGCCAACGCAACTCCATAAACGCAAATTACTGATTAAAAAAATAGTGAACTCAATCAGAATTGAATTTCACCCTTTCTAATTAGTGTAAGTATAAATACGTGTACAAATAATATAGTAAAACTTTATCATTGATGGCTGCAAAAAACATGTTTGTATTCTCTAAACTCGTATTTCTACCAGAATATTATGGTGTTTTTTTTCCAGTCAGCTTTAGCATAAAGATTTTTTCTTTCACTGCGTCTTATTTACTACCTGTCCAGATTATACGCTTTTATATGATAATTGTGATAATTAATATAATGAGTAGGTATGAGAAAGGAAGCATTTTAGAAGTGATCTAACCGCATTTGCGTTGAAGAAGATTGGGATACCATTTAGGAAAAACCACCCTGAGTAGACCCGACTGGGATTCTAGCCCCAACATCCCCGTCATCAGCAGGCCAGAATAACACGAGAGTGTCGCCTTAGACCGTTTGGCCACGGAAGCGGCTAATATAGATATTATTATAGTATCAGCATTAATACTATCCGAGCGTATGGCCCAAACGGGTGGTAATACACGGCGCTAAAAAATACTATCCACTAAAAGGGACATCTGCATATTTAATTATAGTACTTGCGATGTAAATATGAATGTATTTTTAGATACTTTTGATGTGGTCGGTACCCACCTTGCTGACGTAATTAGTTAACGCGCTAGTTTAGTGTTTAGCTAGGCTGCCGAGGACAGGGGAGATTGGGGTTAGAATCTCGCTTGGGTCAACTGGGGGTGGGTTTTTTTTCCCAAATTGTTTTCCACTTTCTCTCCACAAAAATGCGGGTTCACTTCCTCTATATTAATCCTGCCCTATTCCTAACTCATTAGTTTAATTAGTACGTAAGCATTTAACCCGAACGTATAGTAAGACGCAATGCTAAGTATTATTATTATTATTATTATTATTATTAGTCAAATACCCCTATCTGGCAAACACATAATAGTTTAGTTGATGTTTTTACTATAGCATCTAAAGTACTACCAAATCGAGCACACTAATTATATCTAAACTACGTAATCATCTAGACAAGTGTCCAACTGGCGGCCTGCACTCATTGAGAATGTGACGGTCACAATATCCAGGAGGAAAATTAATGGGAAGCTCTGGGTGGCAGACGCGAAACAAATAAATATATTTATTTTAAAAGGTCATGATTGCATTTTACTATCCATACATTTAATTAATAACATGTATAAATCTATATCTATAAAAATAAGATGTTTTGTAAAAGTGTGTGTGCGTGCATATTTCATAATACTTTTTTGGGGAGATTAATAAAAAAATCTACGGTGGAATTTGAAAGATTATACCAACCAAAAATACTATTTATACATAAGTGCTTAAAATAATTGTTACTAAGTATGCACTCAGGCAGGACTTAAATATCTACCTCCCCAGTGATTAAATTCAACACAGGGGTGCATTTATAATACACTAGTTGAAGTACCCAGTGTTGCCGAGGAAAATGTTTTTAGGTTTACGTGGAAGTTATCTTTAAAATTAGTGCCTTTAATACCTGCGTCACCTTTGGCCCATTTTTACCTCCAACCTGGTTTATAACTAATTTAAAAAAAACCTAATTTTAAATTTCCTGCTTAGGAGTGCAAACTTTCGTACACAGGGGCTAATTTTTTTAAAATTGCATACCTCTGTGTGTGGTAGATATCGTGCAATGCTCATGACAGACAACCTTTTCATTTCATTGCCATAGCATAGATTTATAAACACTATGTGAACTGACCCAGGCTATATTTGTCTGTAAGTCAAGAGCTTATTTAATAGTTAAGTTCACCCGCCTCTCTGGCGTAGTTGGCTAACTCGCTTGTCATGTTGAGCTCGACTGTTGAGGACGGGGAGATCGAGGTCCGAATCTCGGTCGGGTGAACTGGGGTAGGTTTTTCCTAAATGGTTTCCACTCCTCCTCCACGCAAATGCGGGTTCACTTCCTCTAATTCAACCTTCCTAATCCATTAGCGTAATTAGTACTTAAAGTGTATAACCCGAACGGGTACTAAGACGCAGTGCTAAATAAATAATTAATATTATAAAGTGCCCGTCATATATAACACTAAATAGCACAATTATTAATTTTAAGGTGATATTGGTGGTTTTGGTGTAAAGTACTCGTCTTGGGACCCAATGTCCATAGGTTCAAATCCAGCCGTGTACTTAAATTAGTATCTAAATTTAATTGGGTGTTGGGTTGGTTCTATAAAATTTACAAAACCTTTTTATAAATCAGTTTGAATATAAATTATTAGCTGCAAATAAATTCAAATATTTGAATACCCATTAAAAAATATATCAAAAGTTTAGTCATGATACAAAACTAATTTTGAAAGAACCACAAAAATAGGTTTAATTGCATAAATGCAAGAGCTAAATATATAAATAAATATTATGTTTACATCCATACAATTCAAAAAACCAATCTCTTATAGAGTAATATACACTTATTCCCTACTTTTAATTTTGTAATTTTTCAAATTTTTACTTCTCAATTATTTCAAAAACAATGTGATATTCGACGTTGGAGCTCAATTCTTATTACATTTATCCCTATTACAGATAACGAATGGCAATGTATTGCATGTAGAATATACAATTATAGCTTTCAATTTTCGGCAATAAATTTTACGGAAACTAATGCTAAACTGCTACCGTGACAGTTTTCATACTTTTTAATAACCAATGCCAAAATCCAAATTGTAAAAATTAATTATTAAATTTTCAATCATTTGTTAGCTTATAGTCGGAACAACTACGTACAAAATCTATGGAATTAAAGCAGTGGAACAAAATTTATTTCTACAAAATAACATACAAAAATCAAATTTAACTATTCAATTATTTAATTTTCAAAAAGTAGCATTTTTTTTTTTTTACTAGAGTGAAACTTAAAGTATGTATCCGTGTAAAACAACAAATACATAGTATATGACCCACACTGGTGAGCACGCGGACAAAGGCGTCAGTATAGGCTAGTCTGGTTTGCCTGCCACGTTGGGTCAGAGTTCAAATACCGTCCAGGTGTACCTAAGTGTGTATTTTCCTAAATAGTTTTCCATTCTCCCTTCACGGAGAAACTTACTCTAAAATATTATCCCTAGCCCATTAATGTATAAATGTGTATAGTCTGGATCAATCGTGGGGCAGAAATAAAACTGTGTTTTGTTTCAAACCTGTGAGATAAAGTTAAGTGTATTTGCGAAGGTTTTATTTAAAAAATATCTTCTGTAAAAGGTTTATTCAAGAAGAAAATTTGCAAAGTCATTGACCAATAAAATTGATACGAATTATTTTTAAGATAAGCACCAATCTGTCAACAAAAATAAGCTTTTAGCAGCGTTTGTGAGTGAGAAGACATTTAGGGAAAAAAAACACTCTTATGACACCCGGTCGGTATTCGAAATCCGAACTCACCTCCAGTAAATTAAAAATATGTACATCCTTCTAACATTAATATAACCTAAAAATAATATTTTTGCCAACATTTATTTTAAAATGTAACTCTTTACTTTTAATAGAAAATAAAATAAGATTCCCTAAAAAGTTCGTTAACATCGCTATAAGATTATAACCGATTAGGCAACTATTTAGCTATACGTTTGGTAGTTTTATATAAATAATACTGATTAAAAATAGCTTGCATAGGTCTCAAAATAAAACACTCACCAAAATTCGACTCATTTCTCAAAAAAGGAGTTGGAAAAATATAAATCCAACAGAATTCTCCTGTGAGAATCGGCTTGTCTTCACTACAGGACTCTTTCTAGTTGTCTGACTCTGAAATGTCTCCGGTCAAGACAATATTTATATAGGCTCACGAACGTGAACGAAATAAACTCCCCCTTTCGTTTAAAGCGGGCGGGGAATTCACCCATCCACATTTTTTTCACCTTGAAGACTATTGGGTACACTTTCCCCTCCTTCTTTAGTACAATCTTTCCCACTCTTACTTTTTTTTTTAAGGTCTCTTTGAATTCTTCTTTTATTTCTACTCGCGCTGCTGGAAACGCTTTAAACAAGGATAACACAAGGTAAAAAAGAGATGAAGATAATCTAAGAAGGGCAGACAGGACTAGTTAGAGATGGACTAAGGTCGCTCGCCCCGATGTTTTAACTCTACCCACACCCTCTCCTTAATCTCATCCTTTAAAAAAATTAGGAATGTAAACTTTAAGGAGGGAGATATGGCGGTACAAGGAAGGGAGAGGTCACGTTTTAACTAATATAAATAGCAAGAAAAATTCATATTGTTGTTGTAATCGTTTGATTAATGTTTGTTTTCGTTTCAAACGATACCAATTGTTTCACAACGTCTGCAAACCATCCCACCATATACAACATAGTCTTATGAGAAGTCATTACCAGCAATGGTGGGCCTACGGGCAAAGGCGTCAGTCTCATCTCGTCTGGTTTGTCGATGGTGGATATATCGGTGTTCATAAATGTACTGAAGCAGTTTTTTTTCTTAATAGTTCTCCAATCTTCTTCCACGTAAATGCGAGTACATTTCCTCTACGTTATACCATACCCATCTCTACCCCAATGGTGTAGTTAAATGAGGATATCCCAGTGGAATAGTAAGACGCGGTGTAAGTAAAATTATCAGGGAGTTAAAAGTGATTGTTTTACATTTATTTTTGAAATTTCAATAAGAATTTCTAAGTAATTAGTGATTAACATTTCCCGTACACCATAGGCATATGTAGCCTCTGTATACAGATTCAGAGGTGCCAGGTTCAATCATCGGTGTTTTTTCTGTGAAGCAGTGGGTCTGGAACGGGCTCAACTCAGCTTCATGAGGGCAAATGAGGAGCAACTTGAATGAAAAGGTAGCGGCTCTGATCTATAAAATTGAGATTAGCAGCTGGAGGTTTTGTTGTGCTGACCACATGACATTTTATATCCACACAAGTTGGCACTATCTTCGCTAATAGACGTTAGCCTCTTGGTTGGTATGGCTTGATTTCGGACTGGCGCCATGGACTTTTTTTTTGTAGGAGATAATATCTTTGTCACAAACCCAGTTTATAAATTTTAATGAATTATAAAAAAAACTCTTTAAAAATGTACTGCATACTAATGCAAATGAGATATCCACTATAGGTGCATGCCCTATAATCTAAAGAAAGAGATTTTGGAGACTTTGGAGATTTTGTTAGATAGAAGAAAACGCATCAGCATTCACCTGAACATAAGATGGGAAAACACATAGTCAGAACTAAAAACAAATTCTCACTTACCGGTTTCAAAGTCATGAGTGGTAACCACCACACTTAAAAATAGTATACCAAAATTAAACACTTTTATTGGACTTGAAAGGACGAACTATCAATAAAAAAAAGTATTTAAAACGCGACTCAATCTATTTCGACAGCTCTACTCAACCAATTCTAATCATTTGTAAAGAAAAATAAATTAAAACTTATAGACTGAGGATGTCCCCAAAGATTTAAAATTTATAAACAAATTTAAAGGGCAAGCGACAATTTTAGAAAACGATAATTTCTTTCAACAGAAATTTCTCAAGTTCAAGCATTTAATTCAAAACTTATCATATCGATAATTACAAATGTTCAATAGTGAAGCTGAAATCTACGTTAGTCGATGAATATATTGGACGCTTAAGAAAAATGTTCCCGATATAAAAAAAAAGTTATTTAAGTTCTAAAATTATAAATTTAGAGTTGTAAATTTGCACAAAAATCACAAAAAGTCTAAAACTACGCCGAGAATATTCTTTATACAAATCCTGCGACTCAAACAAGTAAGAGAGTTGACATTTTACAAATCCTGTGATTTGAACAAGTAAGAAAAGTTGACTTTTTACAAATTCTGAGACGTGAACAAGTAACAAAGTTTACTTGACTTTAGAGATTTTTCGCCATTGTATGACTGGTGATTTATAAAATAGATTTATTCAGTTTGAGTCTCTAACTAGTCGTATTTTTGAAATGTATAATTTCAGCTTGTCAAAAGTTTTATAATTTAACGGTAAAACTATGCTTAGAAGGGTTTGTGTAGCGTTTTTCTTTCTTTATTCTGTCCGTCTTGTGTAACCAGGGTTCAATCCCAGACGAATGCACTAGGAGGTGTTTTTTCCCTCCCTCCATTAGTAGTTTTCCATCAGGAGGTGAGTATGAAGGCATTTCCATAAACTTCACATTACGGGTGTGTGAAGTCCACTTTTTCGATACAAAGCAAACTCGAGAAGAATATTTAAAATATTCTCGAAGCCGAATCGAAGTTCGAATGTTTTTTGTTACCTGCTTGTTTTATGGTTGAAAAACTATATTTGACATTATTTTATGAATTAAAATTATTTGAAATTGTTTTATTGCACAATTGTTTTTAATATTTTGTTTTAATATTATAAGTAAATTAATATCACAACTTACAAGTGAATTAATTCAGTTCTTTTTTCATATTAATATTAATTTGTAATGTTTACATCAACTCAGAATGGAATTAATTGACTTTATATTTAGTATTTTAGCTCTCATTATTTTCATTGGTGAAGCTTTGTAATTGTCGAAGCAGGAATGTTCTTTTTTCGAAGCTTCTCGCAACCTTACTTCACATATTTCATCCTGTATCATTTGATTAGTTATCGTAAGTCGTTGAAATCCCGGAAGAGTAGTAAGACTAGAAGTAAAAACAGACCCATCATTTATATTCCATGTCCTTCACGACTGAACTACTCAGGGAAATACCCGACGTAATACTACAAGTTCAACATCCCATAAGTGACCATGGGGTGGACGACCTGGGATTTGCGGGCAGAAAGCTTCAACTCGGATATTATTTTTTTATCAGCGCGTCTCTACCACCTGTTTGTGTTTTACGCATAACTGATAATCACTCTAATAGGGTAGGGATGAGAAAGAACGCATTTCAGAGATAATTTACCCACATTTGTGTAGAAGTAGGATGGAAAACCATTTAGAAAAAAACCCTCAATAGACCCAGCCAGGATTCGAAACCTCACCTCCCCGTTATCAGAAGGTCAGTATAACACGAGAGTGACGCCTTAAACCTTTCGACCACTGAATCGGGTTTCTGCTCAGATAAAATAATAATAATAATAAATTAAGGGAAAGGTTAGTTAGTTTATTGTTTTTCTAGCACCGCGTCTTACTACCCATTCAGTTTATACGCTTATGTACTAATTACGCTAATGAGCTAAGCATGAGGAAGGTTGACTTTAGAATAAATGTACCCACATTTGCGTAGAGACTGTGGGGAAAGCCGTTTAGGAAAAACTACCCTCAGTGCATCCGACCGGTATCAAACCCCGATCTCAACGTTATCGGCAGTCTAGTCTATTGCGAGAGTGACACCTTGGGCTAATGTAGCCACCGAATAGTTAGACCCATCTTCTTTCCGAGCAGCTGTTCATCATCCTACGTTACGATTTTTATTTCCCGCATGACTTACTACGCATCCGGGCTATTAACATTTAATAACATAAATGAAGTAAGGATGAGAGATGTAGAATTTAGAATAAATATACTCGCAGATTTTTTTGGAGGAAAAGTGGAGAATTATTTTAAGGAAAAAAATCACTCCCAGTACTCCTTGCCGGGATTATAACTGTAACAAACATGGCCTTCAAACCTGATCAAATCTGCTACGGAAGATGGATTGTTTCATCGAAAGTCAGCCAATAGCCGCTTTAGTCGCTCACCTGACATGGGAAGGTATAATCATTTTATTGTTTTTTATATTTACATGTGATTATTAGAATAATGATCACTATGGATTTAAATCTTTTAAATTTTAATAAATTACTAGCGTAGTTCTCTTACTAACTGGTTTGAGCGTGGTATCGAGGATCTTTGGAAAATATATCGATGGTCTTGATTAATTTCCAATGCGTTCATAGAGTTGTTATAAAGATAATGAAACCTAGCCTATGTAATAGGCATTGAGTTAGGTCAGTTTTGTTGACATTAATTTCTGTTTATCTACGATCTCGTTCTTACAGTACCATGATCTAGCTGTCACCGGAAAATCAAAGTTGGACAGATTGACGTATGCTCGACGAAGTGGGTATTTCAACTTTTACCTTAATACTCGTTCAGGCTATCCGCATATACACTCTTGGGTTAGAGATGAGGAGGGTTAATGTTCCCGTATTAGCGTGGAGAGAGAGAGAGAGAGAGAGAGTGGGGGCAACCATTTGGGAAAAATAACCCTAATCTCTCCGTTATTGGAAATTCAGTTTATAGTGATCCTAAAAATTTAGTCCACGTGGCTAATGGTGGTGATAAAATACCCAAAGGGGTAAAAGGGGAGAAAGTGCCCCTCTAAAAATAGTGGCACACTAGGTGCTTTTATGCTAAAATCAGCTACATATTATTTAATAACTGATTGATGTTAAGAGTGAGTTTTAATAAGAGTAAATATTTTAATTTTATTATATCTCATTAATAATAGTAATAAATAAACCATGATCGATGCTATAAAGATCGGTTAGGCAAGTCAACGAAGCTAAAAGAAAGAGATGCCAATTTTAGACTTTTAAATAATGTTTGCAAGTTGTTTCTATTAATTATTTTTTTTAGTTTTGAAAACTAACACGTCAACACTACATCTGCGAATACAAAGTAAGTTTAGTTAAAAGTATTTACAAACTAAACAGTGCCCAATAGATTCAGGCAGCTATGCTCAAACATAAAGAGAAGGTTGTGCATACTTGGACACGGCACGTCGTATCGTCTCGGTCTGTATTTTATGATGCTGGAGCAGCCCACTTGTCTATATTGCATCATGCATGCTATTTCTACAGTCTGATTAAATAGGAAGGAACTTTTTTTTTTACAACTATAAAACTAACTAAAACCATTTTCATGTCCTCACAAAGAAAGTCACGTGACCCACTCCGGTGGTCGAATGGTGGTGCCCGACCTTTTCCATATCACGTCCCCCCTGAAGCCAGTGATGATTCTCTGCAGCCCCCCTAGCCTCCCTCACAATATGAGGTGAAATTAAAAACCTACACACATATTTAAAGTACTCTACGTAACCCATTTCATATTCTGAAAATTTAAAAATGACACCTGGACTCGGGAATCGAACCCGGGAAGTTTGACTTAGCATGGGTTCAATTCCCGTGTCCAGGTGCTATTTTTCAATTTTCAGAATATAATATCTTGATGAAGAATTCCTCACTAAAATGCATAAATAATAGCGTCGGCTATTTGATTCCATTTTATATTAATAAAAAAAAAGTTTAATCTTACAGAAATGGAAAAAATCCCAGATGTTTAATTTGTTAATAGTGGTTCTTTTTATATGATGTGTAAAAATAAACATTAGTTAAAAAATCAATATTTTTTTCGTTGACCCAGCCCTTTACCCCTCTCCAACCCCACAGGACTCTTCGTGGACACCAGGTTGAGAACCTTTTTGTCTAAGGTATCACTTTTGCAATAAATTGGACAACAAGTGATGAGGAGATTGGAGTTCTAATCCTACTCACGTGCACTGAGGTTTTTTTTTCCTAAATGATTTTCCCCTCTCCTTCCACGTGAATTTGGGTACACCTCATCTTAATTCAACCTTCTTAATCACCAACACATTAGCATAGTTAGTACAAATGCGTACAGCCCGGAATGGGTAGTGAGAATTTGCATCTGACATTTTTGATAGATAATATCAATGATTATCACATAGTACTAATAAAATAGTGAAATTGTATCACTGTTGACCTGATAAATTAGTATTTTCTTCAAGTACCTTTCGACAAGAAAAACACTATAAATTAATGAATATATGAAAATTGAGAAAAATCTAATAGACAATATGTTCGTAAGTTGGTGCGAAGCGATACGCTTTAGTGTACACCCATTTTAAACAAAATAAAAAAAGTCTCTTACATTTGAGCAGCGGTCCACGAACAGTGATACGCGTATCACCGGTGGTACATGGACTACAATTATTCCCGGTAGTATGTGAGAAGAAAAAAAAACAGAATCAAATTAAAGTAGTAAAAGATAATGTCTCATCAAATCTTATAAATATATTACGACCAGGTGCAACCAAAAGGAAATGAGTTTCAAACAGTGGCTAGCCCTTTGAAGCATAGTGGTTTTACTTGGTAACCACCTTTTATTTAATTATTTGAGACACATTTAACTGTTGGCAGCACTTATGAATCATCTATCTGAATTTATTTGCTAGTTTTATTCTTGTAAAAATTTATTATTAGTAATTTTTGTTGGTATTCATGCCTCCAATATAGTATGTCTTTTGTTTTTGTTATTGAAGTGACACGTTTATTCAAATTGGTTTTGTTATATTTTTCAAGGAATAAATATATAACTATGTAAGTATTCAAATCATTATTTAATACTATTGTTCTTTGCTTTATAATTATTTACATTCATAATTAAATTTATCTAAATATATTAATTTTAATAACCTAATTACTAGGTGGTTTCAAATTGCTACCACTGTGCAAGTTAGGTCATGTGTATATTTTTACTCATTTCAGTGTCGTCATGTCTATAAATAAAAGAAAATTATTGCTAAACGTATCACTCAAAGAGGAAGATGTTGAACGTTTGCTAATAGAAGTGCCTAGTGATACTGACTCTATTGATGGACAGTGTGATTCTGATGGAGAATGTGATTCGGATTTAGAAGATTGCTTACAGGAAAGTGAGGACAGATCAATTGTTTTTATACAGGAAGATAACGGTTTCAATAATAACAATAATGTCCTAAATTATTCTGATATAAATCAGGAAGATTGTAATAAAGATGATGATGATGATGATGATGATGATGATGAACCCCTTAGTGAGCGATTTAAAAAATTAGATGGTGTGTGGGAAAACAAAATAAGGCGGTGGAACATTCAAAATTTTACAAATGACTTTGGCCCTAATGTACCAACAAGTACAGAATCTCCTGTCGATACTTTTTTGTGTTTATTTCCAGATTCTTTTATTGAACATTTAGTTTTTCAAACTAACCTTTATGCTACACAGTTGGGGAAACCATTCGTCCCTGTAACTGAAGAAGAAATGAAAATTTTCATAGCAATAAACATTATGATGGGGATAAAACGTTTACCCTCCTACAGGGACCATTGGTCATCTTACCCTCAGCTTAGGGATTCATTTATCTCTCCCCTAATGCCAGTGAATCGTTTTGGTTGGTTGTTGACGCATTTACATGTAAACAACAATGTATTGCAGCCAAAAAGAGACGACAATGCTTTTGATAAGCTCTACAAACTAAGACCAATGCTTGATACACTTTCAGAGACTTTCAAAACCTGCTTCAAACCAGGAAAACATCAGTCCATTGATGAAAGTATGATCAAATTTAAAGGAAGGAGTTCTTTCAGACAATTTATGCCCAACAAGCCAATAAAACGAGGCTACAAGGTGTGGGTGCGTGCGGATGAGTCGGGGTTTGTCTGTCAGTTTCAAATATACACAGGTAAGGTTGAAGGCAATATTGAGAAGCTATTAGGTGCCCGAGTTGTCAAAGACCTTACTCTTGAACTTGTTGGGTTGGGTCATCATGTTTATTTCGACAATTATTTTACAAGTGTTGATCTAATGATTTCACTAAAGAACCAAGCGATATATGCATGCGGCACAGTAAGGAATGTGAGAACTGGCTTGCCAAAAGAACAAAAGATAGAAAAGAACATGAAGAAAGGTGATAGTGAGTTTCGCACCTCATTTACAGGAGTTGCTTGGCTAAAGTGGAAAGACAACAAATGTATTACATTTTTGTCCAATTTCCACAATCCTTCGCTTATTTCTGAAGCCAAGAGAAAAAACAAAGATGGAACAATACAAATAGTAACCTGTCCACAACTAGTGAAAGATTACAATCAGCACATGGGCTATGTGGATAAAGCTGATATGTTGAAATCCCTATACGAAATAAGCCGGAAATGCCGCAAGTGGTGGCACCGTATATTTTGGCACTTTGTGGATGTTGCACTGACAAATGGCTTTGTCATTTATGCACTCCAAAGTGAGGGCACCCATTTATCACTAAAGAAATTTCGTATTTCTGTAGTAGATGGTTTGATTGGTGCAACACAATCTTCACCTAGAGGAAGAAAACCAATTCCAAAGCCAGTGAGCTATTTCAAGCCTCAAGTACCTCTTGAAAAAAGATTTGACAAGGTGGCTCATTTACCTGTAAGGAGTTCAAGCAGACGTTGTGCCCACTGCAGCACGAAGTTACAGCCACACCGAAGTAAATGGTCTTGTAAGACATGCGAAGTGGCATTGTGTCTCAATGAAGCTAAAAATTGCTTTGAAGCATACCACACCATGTAAACATATAGTGAAGCTTAGTTGCATAGTGGTTTCACTGAATGACCACCATTTTTTAGCAACACTCAATATTAATGAAAAATTATTTTTGCTCAAATTAAATTTTAAATGTATTTAGAAATAAGTTTTCATTGTAAAAAATTAAAATTAAATTAAATCCTTAATGTGTGCTTCAAAGGGCTAGAAGGTAACGTAATAGTTTTTTCAATTTGATGTTTGTGCGCTATTACACGTATTGATTGAGTAGAAATGTTAAATAAAGATACAAAAAACCACTAATGTATGAATAATGTTGTATTTATTATAGCCCGGGGCACCATAAAAATTTACCTAAATAGTAATTACATCCATTACTGTTTCCGGACTACGGCCTGTGTCAGTTTTTTTATTCAAGTCATATCTTTACAACTACCGGCTTGCTAGACCTGTCGTAGATTCATATGCCTTCTAATTTAACTTAAGACTAGGACAGGCACAAAATCCAGTCCCCGGCCGTTAATTTATAAATGTGAAAGGGTAGGTAAAACCATATTTCCATCAATTATAAATGTTCAGACATGTCGGGAATTGAACCAGGGACCCTTAACTCAGTAATTCCTAAATGGTAAATATTCAGCATTATCTTATTGGTACTCCAAATTACAGAATTTGTTGGGGTGGTACGCGGTTCAAAAAGTTTGGGAACCGCTGCATTAGAGCATAGATTTAAATCAACATTCCTGTGGGAAAAACAGCTTTGCTTCCTGAAGTTAACTTTAGTCTCGTGCGAATCACAAAGATTGAAGAAAATGATATCCTGATTTTAATTTTAATTCAAATCTTTTATTGTATAACTCGTTCACGAACAAACCGGTTTTTGTGAGTTTAAAAAAGATTTATAAAACCAGTCCAACTTGTTAGGATCCACCTTGGTTGTTGAGATGCTCATATCCGTTGTACTCTTTTTCCGTTAGATGTAGACGCCCTTCGCTCTTTACTGATGAGTCATAATTCTTGATTATTAATACAACATTGATTGTACAATTCGACAAGTTTGAGCCTAACTTTTTTTCTTTTAGCACCACGTCTTACTACCCGTTTGGATTATACGCTTATCTACCAATTACGGTAATGTTTGAGGTATTCGGAAGAATATATTTAGAGGAAGAGTACCAGCATCTAAGTGCAGGGAGAGTGGAAAACCATTTGGTAAAAACCACCCTCAGTACACTCGACCCAGATTCGAACCTTGATCTTCCCATCATCAGAAGTCTAGTCTACTGCGAGGGTAGCGCGTTAGACCACGCGGCCACCGAAGTGATGCGATGACAAACGACCCGACTGTTTACTTTTATGACATGAGTACTAATGTTGTTGTTATATTGGCCTCAATGTTATTAGTACGTATTAAATAGTATTTATATTATAAATGGGTTCAATCTTTTATTTCTCAAATTCGAATCTCGAATACAAATTTTTATTTTGGAACCGCGCCTTATTACCCGTTCGGCCTATACACCTATGTACTAATTACACTAATATGTTAAGGATTAATAAGGTTGAACTTAGAGGAAGTGTACTCGCGTTTGCGTAGAGGGAGAATGGAAAACAATTTAGGGGGAAATACCCTCAGTAGCCCTAACTGGGATCGAATCCCGATCACCCCGTCATCAGCAGTATAGTATATTGTGATAGTGACTCCTTAGGCCATGTGGCCACCAAAGCCAGTAGTCCAGATCTTAAATTTTCTTTCGAATTCTCGAATCTTTAAAAATGTACAGTTTAATTTTAAGTTAAAATATGTAAGATTAAATTTTAAAAATAGTTGCTCAAGGCTTGGAGACACTGAAAAATACTGTTTTGTTTATCATGTCTATTACGTCATAAACAACAAAGATGACACAGGTAAATAAGTAAGTTAATTATATTATTACAATTTTGTCACTTTTTTTTGTTGTAATTTTACTACCCTCCCAAATATAGAAGTCTACATAATTCTTTTTAGCAATTGCTTAAAGTTGTTACATCATGTCAAGGTGTTAATATTGTGTTTGAGGTCCTTTTTGAAATTTTTAAGAATCTTGAGTCTTTCTAATACACGAGAATTCAAGGGATTCGAGGAATAAAGGATCCTAGAGAGTCAATGAATCAATTATTCTAGATATTTGAGGATTCAAGGGATTCGAGGAATTTAAGATTCAAGCAATTTGAGGGAATTAAGTATTCCAATATTTAAAGAATTCGGGAAATCGAGGTTTCTAGAGATTCGAGGGATTCGAGAAATCAATTATTCAAGGGATTTGAGGGAATCGAAGTTTTATGAGATTCTAGGAATCGAGGATTAATGGGATTCAAGAAATATAGGATTACAGGGATTCGAGAAATTGAGGATTCAAGCGTCAAAACTATAAAATAAGTACAAATAGCAAAAAAAAAGCTATATTATGCAAGGTGCAACCGTCGTTTATATAAATAAAATCATTTAGACCATTGTTTTAATTATGTCAATGACACGATGAATTTCAATTGTTTTTTTAATATAAAGCCTGGTACTCGCGTTAATATTTCTTGTAAAACATTTTGTACAAGATCTTGGTCACATTGATTGCACAAAGTTTTATCCAGAGAACGTTCACAAGGCACTTATGATTGATTCAATATTTACAAAATACTATTACTTATTTGCCTTTTTATGGTTAATTAATCATTGCATATAATTTCTAAATAACAGTCACTTAATATAAATATTTACCTTATCATCTATATAGTTTATGAGTATAAATTTTTGTATTATTATTATTATACAAATTATGTTTTTAAAACTACGGGATTCATTCTGATATAATATTAATCTATATATTTGTTTTGATCAACTATTTGGCTGTTAATAAATATACGTACAACCATTCATTAAAAAAGGTTAATTATCTAATTTTGTTTATAACTAAAAATTTGAACAATATAAATTGCAAACAATTTTTTTTTAGAAAAAGGAGGACAAAAAATAAATTAGGGGCCTACAAAGGAGACAAATGTTTAGCATGGTATGCCATATGTATGTGTGTATATATATATATATATATATATATATATATATATATATAGACTATATATGTATTTTT
>CABFOV010000809.1:66238-81118 GCA_902141375.1 Timema poppense | reverse complement strand
TTATTATTATTATTAGCACCGCGTCTTACTACCCGTTCGGGTTATACGCACTTACGCTAATGTGTAATGGTAGGGTGATTGTGAGATGAAATGGAGGACCTACAGTTTAACGTGGAATCCGAACCACGGTGGAGGCCTGGCATTCCTCACATTCACAAGATGTCTTGTCAGAGGTGAAGGAAGGGTTTGGTAATCAGATAAATCTTTGCCGGGACCGAGGATTGAACCCCGGCCGCCAGCATAGAAGTTTGACACCTTACCCCTAGACCGCCAGGTCACCAATTAATACAATATACTTTCCAGCCAACACTAAAATCATCCATGATTATTATTTATTTAATTTTTTTTAAGTGTGATTATTTAACTTGCACTTTCTATGTTCACAAACTCTATCAACACACGATCTACAAGCTTACATCACTCCTAATTCTATGCACTTCACTTATAGCTCAATTTTTATAGGAAAGTCATTTTAGAAAATAAAAGCAGGTTTTTTTTTGCAGTTAACATCGATTTTATTCTTTTTATAAACGTTATTTTATAGGTATTGATAGTATCTATCTAAAGTGACAGCTACAGTTCACATGGCTTCAAGTATGAATACATGAAAGACCCCCTACGGTGGCCGCATGGTCTAATACGTCACCCTTGCAATATACTGGAATGATGATGACGAGGAGATAGTGTTTTGAATCTCGTTCGTGTGTGCTAAAGGTTTTTTCCCCCTTCCCTAAGTGATTTTCCACTCTCCCTCCACGCAAATACGAGTACATTTAATCTAATATACAACCTTCCTCAACCTCTAAGCTTGTACACAGGCTTGAAATGTGTAAGTAAAAAGTTACTCTTATACAACGTGGACAGAGGTTACTTTTAAAAAATAGTGCTTGGAATAAACAACAGCCGGTGAGTAAGCGATTTGTAAGCATGTCCAAAACTCATCCATCCTCCCTTTTCTGACATTCCTTCTCTCCGCACCTCTCTCGGTCGGCCGACTGAAATGTCAAGCCATCCCGCGTCCTCTTAGGAACATATCACCACCACCAGCACTGTCCAGTGTTTGGGAAATACCAAGGCCACACATGTGGTCGCTCTTTCTCTCTCTCTCACACAAACACAAGGTGTAAACAACTATACACACTCGCCACCACATTTCCAAGGCGTTGTTGCTTCCACGTGGTTGCGACGTCCCTTAAGGGGGGGTCGTATCGATAAATATATCGCCCAGATGTTTAAAAACTTGTTCTGATTAATTACAAACCCACTTCGGTGGCCGCATGGTCTGACGCGCCTCTCCCTCAATATACTAAAATGCTGATGATGGGGAGATTTGAGGTTCACATATGGGTCGAATCTTGGTCGGATGTACTGAGGAGGGTTTTTCCTAAATAGTTTTACACTCTCACTCCACACAAATATGGCTACACGTGCTCTAAATTCACCTTCCTTATCCATACCTCATTAACGTAATTAATACACATACGTATTATCTGAAGATGTAGTAAAACACTGTCTTAAAAATATTCAAAATTATATTGTAATATTGGATCGTTGCAGCAATGACCGCAGATTATAGGTCTACAATCTATTCAGAACTTTTTATTGGGAAAATTTCTAAAGAATGAGGCCTCACACTCGAATTTCTATTTAAAAGTTTACTCTTCAAAGACAAACAACTCAACTTTACATAGGTTATAATTGTACTTTCGGTGTGTAAGAAAAACGCATATTTTTCCACTTCACACCACGATGAAAACTTTAAGATGATCCTTCTCTTAAGTTTATCTCAACTCTAACAATTTTATTGGGGTGTATCAGTATATTTAATTTCTTAGCTATTTATATTAACAGAGTCAAATATCTAAAGATACATAAAAAAAGAAAGTAACGATGCAAACATAATGATAAATTTCTAATCTCCTATAATTGGTTTGTTTGGTATATACACATTTGCTGCCATAATTTATCTATTTGTTATGCTACTAGGTGACCGCCTTTGTGGTCTCCTAGCTACAGACCCAGAGGTCCAGGGTTTGATCCTCAGCGCTTCCAGCATATTTTTGTGAAACAGTGGGTATGGAATGGGGTCAAACTCAGCCTCGTAAGGACAAATGAGGAACTACTTGAATAAATAAGTAGCAGCTCCTGTTTAGAAAACTGAGATTAATTGATGGAGGGCTCGTTGTGATGACCACATTACACCCTGTACCCGTAAATGTTGGCACTATCATCGCTAACGGTGGCGGCCGCTCGGTCGGTATAGCCAGATTGCGGGCTCACACCATGGAGTTTTCTGTTATACCACTAGGTAAGAATTGGGTTGTTAATTTTTTTTAACCAAATATATTAAGTAATACACAAACCAGGGTTTGCATGGTGATGCAAACAAAAAATAATTGTGCACGCACACAGCAGAAAAGATAAAAATCCTGGGTAAAAATTGGGGTATCTTTGGAAGCTAAACTAGTTTATCTGACATTCTGGGTCCCCGACCTTTAAAATCGGTTGTCGCTTGTACAAAATCAGTTTAGCCGTTATCTCGTCATTTCAATCAGTGGAATTGGGCTTTTAAAATTAAATAATATATAAAAATGTCTCTATCCAGATAATATGATTTAAAAAAATATATACATCACATATTAATACCCATCTGGGCTATACGCATTCTAATTACGGTAACAGGATACCGGTAAGGATAAATAGGGTAGATTATAGAGGAAATTTATAGTAGGGTTTTGGAAGGAAGAAACCTTAAGTACAAACATACTTTTGTGTCCAACATTATTAGTGTTATTTTGTAGGTATTGATAATATAATATAGCATAAGGGACAGCTGTAGATAGCATGATTTGACGTATCACTACATAAAAGTAGATATAATAGCTTTTCGGGCTGTCAGATAAAGCTTTTCAAATGAAAGTTGAACGTTATTTGCACTTACGTGGAGGGAGAGTAACAAACTAGATAGATATACCCATCTCGATGGCGTAGTTAGCTAACGCGCTAGCTTTGTGTTGATCTTGACTGCCAAGGACGGAGAGGTTGAGGTTCAAATCTTTGTCGAGTGAACATGGGGGTGGATTTTCTTAAATTGTTTTCCACTCTCCCTCCACGAAAATGTGGAGATCAAACCTTCCCAATTCCTAACCCATTATCACAATTAGTACTTAAGCGTATAACCCAAACGGGCAGTATAACGCGGTGCTAAATAAACAAAGTCACTTTCAATATACGAAGCTGGGATTCGAACCATACCTCCCATAATCGGAAAGCCATAGTTTATAAATCTAACATTTAGTCTACGTACCCACCGATGTGAGTCATATTTTGAATTGCAAAGCGTTGTTTATAATACTACAAGGTTTACTTTGAATCCTATAAGAAAAATATACATTTATCTTACCCGCGCCGGTGGCGGAGTGGCCTACGTCGTTAGACTCGCATTATACTAGGTCACCGTTACAAAGAGTTTGATGGGGCTGTATCGAGTTGCGTCACAAGTCACGCCCCTTGACCGAGTTGCGTCCCGAAGAGGGGACAGATAAAAATTGTCCACCAACTGAGTTGCGTCCGAATGAGTAAAGTTTAAGTAATAAGAAATAATATTGGAAGGATGTATAAAATTGTGTTCAGAAAGATACGTAAAAGTATAATTCAGTCATTCCTATAGATAAATGTTAACTCAAACGCTATTAGTTAATATTTTATTTTTAAGGGGTTTTGAAATTTTAAGCAATGATGATTTAGATATATTGAAGTCTTGGGCTGATTCTACTTAATGATTATGTTCTTAGCTCTCGTTAAGTTTTAAACTGGCACAAATTAAAAAAGCTTTGTAAGATTTATTTGTGCATCTTTACCATATAAAAGTAATCCATTAGCTAAAACTTTATGTTCAAAAAATTTAAAACCATTCACTTTACCTTTCTCACTAAAACTGGTATCCATCCTGGCAGCGAGAAAATATCTGATTGTCCTTATTGGACTTCCGAGGACGGGGAGATTGAGGTTCGAATCTCAGTTGTATGAACTGGGTGTTGTTTTTCCTAAATGTTTTCCACTCTCCCTTCACTAAAATGCGGGTTCATTTCCTTTAAATTCAACCTTCCCAATTCCTAGCCCACTAGCGTAATTATTATATAAGCGAACCCGAACTAACAGTAAGTAAAAAAACAAACAAAAAACATATTGCTTTAGTAATGGAGTTAGATATGTGAGACACGGCTAAACGCAACTCGATACCCCTCCCTCAGGTACGTCTGGTGGTCGCAGGACGCAACTCAGTACATACCTTACACTCCTAATGATCCCAAAACAATTATCTGGACGCAATCGATTCCCCGGTTTGATGCTTTAATCCTGTCTCGGTGCCCTGACAGTGACTTGCCTAATTATACTACTATAAAGCCATATGGCTGACTCACTCACTGACACCGTTTACCCACTTCCAGATGAGCTAGAAACTTGAAATTTGGCAAACTTATAGCTTCTAGCCCGTAACTGATGGGAAAATTACAAAAGGTTTTTAAAAAAATGTTAACCTCTGAAAAGAATAATTCAAAATGGTGGAGCAACTTTAAAGTCGGTGCGGACCTTCCTTTGAAGGTCTCTTGTGGCTAAACGGTAAGACCTATCAAAAATCTTATCTGAAATTACATCATTTTACATCCACTTGCAAATAAAACTCACTGTGGGTTGGGGGCGGAGCCCCAAACGAGCAAAGCGAGTGTGATATAACCCTGTTTTTCCCATTCGTCTTCATGGTAATGCCGGTACATTTCCACGAGACAACACGCTTCTCATCTCTACCACTTATATTTAATTTAAATTAGGTTCTCGCACTGGTGTTCACGCTATTTAAATCATCAGGCTAACAATATCATTGATTGCTTGGGATATGGAGGTCGAGGCTCGAATCTCGGCCCAGTGCAAAGGGTGTGTTGTTTTACCGCATGGGATTATTTATCACCGTGGTTTTCCCATACTTCTCCATTTTAATGGGGGGTGGGCATTAAACTAAGCTTCTAGTCCCGCCTTTAGATTAATCTTGATATTAAGTATAAATTTAATGATTCTAATTTGTCATAAAGCTACGACAGGCTCCACTCAAAGTTCGTACCCCCTTAAAGTCCTCTCCTTGAAGCTCGGTTTGTAAACTGAAGTACATATACAGGGCTCCGCATGTGCTTGATTGGCTATTTGAAGTATTAAATGGTTTCATCCTCTTGTTGAACTACAGAGCTATCGGCATTTGGTAACCAGACTTCTATGACAATAAAACTTTCGTCTTCCAACTGTTGAGAGTAAGTGGGTTTTTCTTGCTCATCAAACCTCCGTTGATTTGACATATTCATCTAAGAGTATTAAATATTCTGAGCACAGGGTTTACCTGACTCACAAAGTAGCTCTTAATCAACAAAATCATACCTTAGTCTAACCACTCAATCAATCCATGCATCAATGGTGGTGAGGCCTGTGAATTTAATTCTTATTCACTCTCCTCGTCATATATCCTCCAATTATGTTATGTGGGTTACATAACTGATAGCACTTGTTGATACAAAAATTGGGTGGTAAGTCAAATTAGTCTAAACATAAATAATACATTTTCTTAACCACAACAAAACTCACTGTCCTCAATAGAAATCTTCAGTTAGCATTGCAGTTGATCACGATTTTTTTTATATAAACAATTCTTCCTACATGTTTGGGCTATATGCCTATGTACTAATTACACTAATGCACTAGGGATTGGGGAGGTTTTAATTTAGTGAAAGTGCACCCTCAATGCATCCAACAGGTATCAAACCCCGATATCCCCATCTTCGGCAGTCTAGTCTACTGCTAGGGTAGGGCGATAGACCACGCAGCCACCGAGACTGGTCGATCATGTTATTAGCCATCGGCTTGATCGTTGGACATGCGATCTTTGACGATGACCAACCATCCCCTGATAAACTATGGTTCTAAGCTTGATGGGATCAAAGATTTAGTTGGGAAAGGCATGTGAAATCCGGTGGATTGCGAGTGATTCGGATTTCAATAGAGCACTGTCTCAGACGCAAGCGATATTACTCGTATCAAATAGATCAAAAATCCGCTTCGGTGGGCTCATGACCTAAAAGGCGTCCCTCTCACACTGGACTAACTGTTTATGAGGGGGAAGTCAGGGTTTGAATGTCCGTCGGGTGTAATAAGGATGTTTTTTCCTAAATGGTTCTCCACTCTTTTCCACGCAAATACGGGTACACGTCCTCTAAATTCAACATTACTCATCTCTTACCACATTAGAGTAATTAGTACATAGGCGTATAATACGAACGGGTAGTAAGACATGATGTTAAAAAAACTAGATTAAATACAAAACTAAACATATTAGATACCACCATGGTCTGAATGAATGGTCTTCCAGTTAACAATCTTTTCAATAAGCCACCAATTGTGGAAAAGTATGCTTTTAGAGGAATTTAACGTTCATCATCGTGGAGAGAGGATGAGAAAACCACAGTAAATAACATGTGATTTAAAAACATGGCCGGGATTCAAACCTTGACCTCACCATCAGTGGTAACTTTATACAATGCTTGTTTCGCACCTTAAACTGTGTGGCTTCCCAATATGAGTGTGGTTTGAAAATAAAACAAAATAACTACATATATTTTTAACTGCGCAGTGATGACTAACGGACCTGACCACCTTCATAGTGCGGGCGACTTTAGCTATTTCTTCCTGGCTTGGTTCTATCTGACCCGAATGAAGATACACACCCATAAACTTAGTTCATAAAAAAGGAAAGTTTATTCATAATCAACATATTGACAAATTTAAGTCTGACACCTAAGCTTAGTCGGTAGGGCGTCTGTCTATTGAGCTAAGAGTCCCAGGTTCGATTTCCAGCATGGGAGAAGATTTATCATTGATGAAAATATGGGAAATACTTTTTCACATTGATAAATTAACGTTCGGGGATTAGATGTTGTGCCTGTCCTAATATTAAGGTATATTATAAAGGATAGGAAGCTAGGACGGGCCTAGTAAGCCAGTAATGGAAAATATATGTCTTGAATATAAAACTGACCCAGGCCACAGGTTGGAAACAATAATGGATCTATAAAAAAAAAGAAAATTTGAAGTTAATTTTTTAAATATGCATTTCTTTTATCACCGCGTCATACTAACTGTACAGGCTATAGACCTACTAGTTAGGCTAATACGTTATGGATTAGCAAGATAGATTTGAGATGAAGTGTATCCGCATTTGTTTGGAGAGAGAATGTAGAACCATTTAGGAAAAAAAAAAAACATCCTCGGTACACCCGGCTGGGATTAGAAACTCGATATCCCTGTCATCGGCAGTCTAATCTATCGCGAGAGTAACTCCTTAGACTTAGACCATGCGACCACCGAAGCAGGTCAATATGTATTTGAGCCACAACTTTTGATCTAACGTTGAAGTTTTCTAAAATGATATAGTAATTATTTTGCTCACACTAGCAGGTTGTAATAACTTTTTTTTACAAAGGTTGAGAAATAACTTCAAAATCAAATATTTGCTCATTATTTAAAATGATTGTTTAACTTATGAGAAAAATCGAACTTATGAAAAATTCTATCATAGACAGTTGCATCATTTTACTAACACTTTTTAAATGGATTAAGACAACCTTCATTTAGTAACTAAAATATTAATTTTGAAATAACAATTTATTTACCTAACCATTATTTAAATAATAATCAATATGCTTTAAGCTTGAACTACACGGTACCACCTTTTGGAAAATGGAAAGCTATTTGATCCAAATGATCAAGGCCGTAGCTAGAAATCGAAATTTTATGAACAAAATATATACGTAGCTTTATTTATGGTTCAAACAATATCAAAATTAAGATACAAGTACGAATTAGGGAGCTGTGTTGCCATATAAAGCACTTCAGAGGGCTTCTAGAGGTGTTTAATGTTTAGAATTTGTCATAGCCTTCGGCAGTTAGGGGTTTATGTTACCATAAAAAACACTTCAGATAGCTTCTAGAACTGTTTATCATTTAGAATGTTTTCTAGCTTCCAGCAATTGGGGGATATGCCCACCAAGCCCTCCTTGAAATTATTGGCTGGCTACGGCCTTGAAAATGCTATTGCTAACACAAAATAGACAATCCGTAATATTATTTTAATTGTGATATAAAAGTTGACTTAAGATATTGTTTTATTACTTCGTCTAACATTATGGTTATTTCTACTTAATCTAAGGGTTAAGAGAGAGGAAGGTAGAGTAGAAGAAATGCATGTGGATCAACAAGGATAAGAGGACTACAATGATAAATCACTTTGGAAAACCACTCTAAAACCATCCGGTAGAGACTTGAACCTTGACCTACCCGTCACCAGCAAACCAGTATATTTTGAGCCTGATACTTTAGACCACATGATCACAATATTTACTAAAATTTTAACTTTCATAATACCTTCCCCGGAATTAAAAAAAATATAAAACCAATACTCAAAGCAACTTATCTTTAAATACACCCGTATCTGTGGACACGTCGACTAAATGTCAGGCTTATCTAGTTTAGTTTACGGGTGATAGGAGGATAAGGTTCGAATCCCAGTGGAGTGTACTGAGGGTGTTTTTTTTTACTAAATATGTTCCACTTCTCCTGTTCAAGCAAAGGTAGGTAGAGTTCTTCTCAATTCTACCCTTCTCACTCACTTATTTAAAACATTCATACCTCATTAACTTATTTAAAATGCATACTGCGTGGACGTGAAACATAAATAAGCCTCTTAAGACATTTTGTGAATAAAATAAACCACCCGTTCCGAATAAATAAAAGACAAATTGAAATGTCCATGTTGTTTCGAATAGTGTCTTGCGAAATATTTCGAGTTCGAGCAACCTTAATGTACTTTCCCGTGTCCCATTAAGTACTTATCTCTCGCGTTGTGTCAACCCTGGTGACTGGAGAGGAAACTACTAGATCATTTCATCACTTCACCTACCTACACATGAGTAACCTACATGTGAAAACAGTACGGCTACATGGGGTATGATCACCACGGCAAGGTCATGGAAACCACCTCACTTTATCTGTCGTCTGCCGCGGTCCAATACTTCGCGGAACACTACAACGCAACCTTTCGTCACTCGTTCAGCCTTCAGGGTGTGATGCCATAGAAGGAAATCTTCGGGAATTGTGGTTACAACAGATCAAATAATTAGGACTGATCAAATTGTGCTATCATTCAACTTTCACGGCTGTCATTACCATTGTTATGTTTTGGCTGCTACCTGCAATTATTTTTATTCAATCTCAACATCTTTGTTACTATAGGATTACAAAATATAGGTCGCTTGCCATTTATACATTATAAGGAATATTGTTATTGAAACACATTTTGCCTTGAGGGTTTACAAATTATACAACTGTGAATCCCAGTGTTGAGTTTCAAATAGAATGGTAGACATACGAGTGAAGAGAACGTCTATATGGTCAAGAGATTCAACACCTAATTATTATTATTATTATTATTATTATTATTATTATTATTATTAGCACCGCGTCTTACTACCTGTTCAGGTTGTACGCACTTAAGCTAATGTGTAATGGTAGAGTGATTTTGAGATGAAATGGAGGACCTACAGTTTAACGTGGAATCCGAACCACGGTGGAGGCCTGGCATTCCTCACATTAACAAGATGTCTTGTCAGAGGTGAAGGAAGGGTTTGGTAATCAGATACATCTTTGCCGGGACCGAGGATCGAACCCCGGCCGCCAGCATAGAAGTCTGACACCTTACCCCTAGACCGCCAGGTCACCACAACACCTAATTAATTTGATATTCGTATCGGTGGGTGCTCGGAGTAAACTCAAAGCTCGTATAACCTTGTTTTTCAATAACAGGGGTCGATATCGATGGTCTTGGGGTAAACTGCTCGCCTCAAGAACCGATTTTTGTGGGTTCAAACCCAGCCGTGGTCGACGGATCTTTATTGAGCGGTAAAAAAAATCTGTCACAACTTCCTTCTGAGGGGAAGTAAAGACGTCGGTTTCATGTTGATTGTAATATGTTAAGGAACCCTAGAAGGCGTGTGAAAATTTGTAGAGCCTTTCATTGTCGCTAATAGAAATTCTAGTTTGCTGATCTTATCAGTCGGTTCAGAAAGTGCACGTTAAATACTTCAAATTAAAATTAAATTCATTGACAGGGAGTTCGAGGCTTGAATTGACAGCTGGGTGTACGTAATACGGGTGTTTTTTTTACTAAATTGTTTCTTACTCCCCTCCACGAAAACTCTGATACCTTATTTCTTACCTTATTAGTATTATTCGATGTGAATAGCCCGGACGGGTAGTAATATGCGGCACAAAATAAATTAAATACTGTAAAAATTTCGTTTTTATCTACCATGAAGGTTCTACGCCTCATAATTTCTGGACAAATAATATAAACAAATTTGTCTACCTTCTGGCAAATACAGTTCAATTCTAATAAGAAGTGGACTTCTGTAACAGCTAGAAAAGTTACTAGATCTACTTTAACGTGTCCACACGTCAGCTCATGTTATCTCCAGCTGTAATTTTTTTTAAATATATAGGCCTATATTGTCAATATTTATAAACTATCACTAACAAAATAGTAAAATTATATTATAGTTGGTGACCTGGCGGTCTAGGGGTAAGGTGTCAGACTTCTACGCTGGCGGCCGGGGTTCGATCCTCGGTCCCGGCAAAGATTTATCTGATTACCAAACCCTTCCTTCACCTCTGACAAGACATCTTGTGAATGTGAGGAATGCCAGGCCTCCACCGTGGTTCGGATTCCACGTTAAACTGTAGGTCCTCCATTTCATCTCACAATCACCCTACCATTACACATTAGCGTAAGTGCGTATAACCCGAACGGGTAGTAAGACGCGGTGCTAATAATAATAATAATAATATTATATTATAGTTGGCAACAAAAAATATGCTTGTATTTTCTAGAAGTTTCTTCCTATCAAAATACTACTGTACACATTTCTTTCTAGAGTCCATTCATCATAAGATTGTTGGTAGTTGACAGCTAGAAGAAGATGTAAAAACGGTTAAAAGATAAACAGAATTAAAAACAAATGGTTTGTTGTGAAAGTTTTGATTACTAAAAATGACAACAAATCAACAAATGATCTGTCAGATCATACGGTTTTTTGAATAGATACATGAGAGTATATTAGGTAACTTTTACTATCCATCACTTACCTACACTCCTACCGTAGTTGAGGTATACATACATCACTGAACAATTATGATGGCATTAATATTTTAAATAATTATACATTGCTACTTTCATGAATTATTTTAAAAACATTTCTACACTGATTTTCAAACTGCACGTGTGTTTTGGATTTGAAACCTATTTTTTAAATAGAAGAAATAATTCGAGAATAGATTAGTTACTGGACATTGGACAGCAAGCGAAGAAAAGTATATATTATCATTTTTATTCAAACATACCTTAACTTAGAACTTAAACTGAAAGAGTTGATATCATCGCAAACACATACAGTTCTTTTTATCAAATGAACATAATGCAAACACAATACTCGCATTGGAATATTTTACACACAAAAAATATCATAATTTACAACACGTATCAACATGCAAATAAGTCGAGTCATAAGTAAATCAGTATGTTTTAGTGAAAATTAAAACATATTAAAGATTTTCACATGTCCGTTACAGACTCAGCCATAAACTATGAGTGAAGAATGACCCTGAGCACAGAACAAATCCTGGATAACGCAGTGATAGAACATTGGTGTGTTAACCCCAAGTTTTCGGGTTATGGGTTCGATTATTCTTCTAAAACGTTTACACAAAAGATTAAACTAGGAAATTTAACAATGTTTTCCAGTTTTATTGTTATAATATCTAACACAAACCTTACTAACCACTCGATTTAGAGGCTAAGGATGTAGAGGACCTCTGAGAGGGAATGAACTAGAATTGGTCTGGAAATAGAATGAAAAACCTATGGGGAACTAGACGTTGAAGAAAACTACCACAGGTGAGGCTAGCTGGGAATTTAGCCGATTCGAAACCTGAATTTCAGTGTCAGATTCAATACTATTAGCCAATTTATTATATTAACTATATTAATTTTCTTACTAACAATTTCAAAAACATGGGCCTTAAAACACAAGTAATATATACTCGCATCGGTAGGAACGTGTACAAAGCCGTCAAGCTCGTGTATTATGGTTTTTCGTGTATTTAGAGATCTAGGTTTGAACCTTACTGAGAGTACTGAGGTGTTTTTTCTTAAATATATTTTAACGTTCCCTCCATGTAAAGGTGGGTAAACTTATATTCAATCCTATCTCTACTATGCATACTCCATTATTCTAAATATGCGGATAGCCCGGACTGGCAGTAAGACATCGTTAACAAAGTAAAATATAATTTTATAAATTGTTTTTAGCACCACGTCTTACAACCTATTCAGGTTATACGCATATGTATTAATTACTCTAATGTGCTAGAGATGGGAAAGGTTCAATTTAGAGGAAGTATACTCACATTTGCGTGGAGAATGGATGGAAAACCATTTTGGAAAACGACCCTAAGTACACCCGACCGGGATTCGAGCCCCAATCTCTCTGTCCTCGGCAGTCTGGTTTATCACGAGAGTGACGGCTTAGACCATGCGGCTACGGAAGCAGGTTATAATATCATTTATCAAAGTAACAATCGTAGTTTCCACTTGTTTGGTGTGTAGTTCATATTGTGTGGATGCAACATTTTCACAAGCCTTCTTTTTTAGCATTTCAGAGGTCAAAGTTCATATCTAAATCCTGGTTTACAAAGGTTACTAGAAACACATCCATCCGATTGCGTCACGCATAGTTCTCAACTTTTAACAGTTGAGGCTATCGAAGTAAAGACAACCAATAAATTAATTTCTGCTGGCCAACTAATTCAGGTTCTTTTCACCTTCGACCATATGCGTCTTCTGATGATGAAAAACGTGGACCGGCACACCCTTTATGATGACGTATCCGCATTTGATTGAGAACATTTGAAATCCTTACAAGTTGGGAAGTTTCGTTTAATTTATGTTAAACACACCTCGTTTACCCTGAAAGTTCGCCGTCTTAACCTGACGAATTACACAATGCCCCCATCTTATAATCTACGACATAGTGAAATTGTGCAAGGTAGTCTTGTTACCTTTCATGGTAGACGGAGTATACACAATGTATTTTTAGAATCAATCCCGTTAGAGCTATCCACAAAATTTGTGCACTACGTCCCACTACCCGTTAGAGCTATCCGCATATTTATAATTATGGGGGTAGGGATGAGGAAGGTTGAAATTTGACCACATTTGCGAGGAGATAGAATAGAAAGCTATATAATAAAAAAACAACCTCATTACCCACGTTAAGTGTTCGAACCCCACTATCTCCGTTAACTGTGTGTTAGATTACACAACCACCGATGTGATATATCCGCAACTTGTTTTTTTAGCAACGCGTATTACTAGGTACCCATTTGGGGTTCACAGCTTAAGAAAATTTAATAACACAGGTGGAGTAAGGGGAGTAAAATAAGGGTACCTTCATTTGAAAGAGATTGAGAGGAGGACAATAAAACGACTGTAAAAGTCTCCACTTGGAGAAACCACTCCCTGGTGATGTTCGAGTCAATTCCCGACCTCCCTGGTCATATCTGAGCAAGCCAGTCGAGTTTTCTGGCTCTATGTGAAACTTACCGGTCACACAGAATGTTGTACGTATTTGTGAATATTTTTTTAACATTTATTATATGTTTTTGGGATGAAAACTCGCTTCTGTCGGCTTAATCTAAAAAACCTCTATGGTTTCGGCTTACAATAGAGTTAAACCGACCGAGCTACCTCTGTCTGTTAGTAAAGATAATGCTAACGTATGTGGATAAAGAGCGTAATGTCATCAGCACAACTGGCTCCCTAAAAGTTAATATCAGCTTTCTAGACCAGAAACGCTACTTTTTAATTTTCTGCTTAGTAACAGAATTAATGCAGATAATTTTAAGAAACTGCAAAATATACTCACCACACTACATTCACCATGTGACCACAGGTGTTTTATTTTTAATTTTAATTTTTATCCATCTATTTATAATTGCATACTAAACACATTTTTAAAACTATACTTGGAAATTTATTTGAGTATGTGATTAATGATTATTTAATTTTATTATTAAATAGAATTTGATTGACCAGCTAATATTCATAAACTCAAAATGTAAACTAGTGTGAACATACAAAATACAGAAATCATAATATTAATATACATATACGTAATCCAACGTCATATTAAATAATAAAGATATATAGCCTCCTATTTCAGAAGCTTATCGAATATCTAATTATTATTATTAGCACCGCGTCTTATTACCCGTTTCGGGTTATACACACTTACGCTAATGTGTAATGGTAGGGTGATTGTGAGATGAAATGGAGGACCTACAGTTTAACGGGGAATGCGAACCACGGTGGAGGCTTGGCATCCCCCACATTCACAAGATGTGATTAATAAACGTCTTGTCAGAGGGGAGTGAAGAGTTTGGTAAACAGATAAATCTGTGCCGGGACAGAGGACTGCACCCCAGACCCCAGCACAGAAGTCTGACACGTTACCCCTAGACCACCAGGTCACCGACGAATATCTAATTGTGTAAACTGTAAAAATTACTCACAATAATTAATTGTGCTATATACATAGTCCCAGTGGCAGATTTAGAATTTTTGCGCCCCTAGGCACAATTATATTATGCGACCCACTACCCCCTAAAAGAATTTGTTTTTGGCAAGGGCCTTAGGACATTTCTTGTGTTGGGTGGCGCGGGGGGGGGGGG
>CABFOV010000809.1:51087-66098 GCA_902141375.1 Timema poppense | reverse complement strand
GGGGGGGGGGGGGGGGGGGGGGGGTATTAGTATTCGGGAAAAGATAATATAATAAAAATAATGTTATTCAAAATATGCCGCCCCCTAAAGCCGCGGCCCTTAGGCCCGTGCCTAGTGGGCCTATAGTGTAAATCCGCTTTTGCATAGTCCTGCAGTTTTAATTAAAATTCTCGGTTTTTTTCCACTTTCACACATGATAGTATCATGCTCCACTATTAAATTCATTTACAACTAAAAGTGAAAACTTGGGAACGATCAAAGAAACCTTGATAACAGAACAAATGATTACACGTTCATTGTTTTTCACAAAGCGCGTTTATCGTTGAGCCAGCCAGGCATGGCGTTAGAGTAGACAATAGCACAGCGTTGCCTCAGTAGTGCTAAGCGTGTTAAGCAATGGCAAAAACATATTATACAAACAAAATATATAAAACAAATATTTGAGTTTGTCAAGAACCTCACACATTAAAAATCATAAATATATAACATGCACTACTATTATATTATTGTGACTTTTGTGATGGACTGTAGATTCATAATAGGATTTAAGTAAAAATAAACTTTTATAAACAAACATTGTTTTTGAAGGCAACATTGATACCTTTAAAATGTATTTTTTAGTCTTATTTTATAGTTAGTTATTGATAATAACTTTTAGTAAAAGTAACAACTGCAAATAATATGACTTGGCCGTAGATTTAGTAACTTTTCTATCTGTCAGATAAAGTTATTATTGTGGCTATATTAGTAAACGAATTTAATAAAATATTCGATTAATTTTTTATAGTCAGGATGTTATGCTTGTCCTAGTCTTAAGTTAGATTATAAAGCATATGAAACTATGACCGGCCTAGTAAGCCGGTAGTGGAATAAAAAACTGAAATATACCATAGGCTGGGAACATTAATGAAAGTAGAGTAAAATAGTCAGATATTATTTACACCTTAACGTCTTAAATACATTTTAAAAGTAAGGACTTGCTTTCGAATATTAGCATTAGTTTTATTTTTTATTAGTACGTTTATACAAAGTTTTATCAACGGATACATACATCTACTGGGTTTGGACGAGGAAAGTATTTAAGAGGAAGTGCACATTTAAGATCGTGTTAAGGGGATATAGAAAAAGTACATATACATAGAAAACTATGTGGATCAAGCCAGAATTAGAAATTATGATTGTGAATGCCACCAAACAGATCCGAATACCGATTTAAACGTTTTTATTGCTATTCACTTTTCCTTCCTTTACTCTAAAACTAGTTTGAAAATTGCACGTTTACGTCCTTTAGGGGTTAGTTTTCAAAATGTCAATCAACTTCTATATGGTTTATATTTGCTATAACCTTCATTATAAAAAAATTATTATATCTATTTTAAACTACTTTCTTTCATTTTTCATTTTAAAATATCTTGATAAAACCATATGCATTTCCTGTAGATTAAGCATTTGTATTCTTTTCTTTGTGTTAGATCGATAATGACACATACATAAATATATTATTTTAGTAAACTAATTTCACATGGCTTTTCACGAAGCACTATTAAGTCTTGAGCTCATCAATAACCTCCATTTGAAAGATTATTTCAGCCAGTTAGATCCTAACCTGTCCATATTTGACGTCACCGATCTTAACTCGAACCAGAGACACTCAGAGCTGAAGGACCATTACTAACGCTCTCTCCTCAACTTCAAGGCCTTGGCCACCTTGGCTTAGTTTAAAGATATGTACCTCATTAAAAACTAAATGTTGAAATATTTATTGAAAAATGTTAAAGAATTCTCAACTAGCCCTTTGTTTTTACTTTTTGCGCCGTGTTTTAACACATATCCGGGATAACCGTGTATTTACACTGATTAGCAAGGCTCAAGCTTGGATGTACTAAATGTTGAAATATTTATTGAAAAATGTTAAAGAATTCTCAACTAGCCCTTTGTTTTTACTTTGTGCGCCGTGTTTTAACACATATCCGGGATAACCGTGTATTTACACTGATTAGCAAGGCTCAAGCTTGGATGACCTGAAAATATAAACAAAACTTTTAAACTACCTAGAAATTCTATTAAATTAATTCGAATTTACAAAAAAAAATACCTAAAAATGTAATTAAAGACCCGTAATAAATTCACATGACCAAATCAACCACAAAATATTCTAATGGAAGCTAAAAACTATCAATTCAATGAAAACAACAATATACAACAGCTAAACCATTTCATTAATTTTATTTACGATTAATTATTTGCTTCAGAAAAAAATATATTCCCTCTCAACGTAATCCTTTCTCTTGTAGAGTGTCAACAGGAATGTATATTTTACAAACTTACAATAAAAAAGGATACATAATTCATTGGCTGCGTTATCTTCTCATTATGACAAAGGTGTGATTAAAATGTATTTTCTAGTATATTATTGATGGATAAAAATTCGATAATATCGTTTATAAATATACTTATTCAATATATATTCCTAAAACTCGTTCAAAAATGCCTAAAAATTAATTTAAAGTACCTAAATGTGACCCAAAAGGGCTTCTATCTAAAACAATATGACCTAAAATGACAATTAATTACCAAAATAACTTATAAAAAACGTTTCTACAACTGTGCTGATGAGAGCAGTACGTTATGTTGATAATATCCTCTTTTTATTTTTTTCATTTATTTGAGGTATTTAACATACACTTTCTAAGCTGACCTATTATATCCGCACAAGAGAATTTTTATGAGCGAGAGCGAAAAGGCCTTCCAATTTTGCCGGGAAAGCTATTTTCACATACCTTCCAGGGTTATTTTACATAGCACAATCGATATGGTACCGAAAGCTTTATTTCCCCTTCGTAAGAAGTCGTGCTATGGATTTTTATCTCTCAAGAAAAATCCATAGATCCCGTCTGGTTTTGAACCCACGAACATCGGGCCCTCAGTTGAGCACTTTATCCCAAGACCACCGACGTTGACTTTCTTTTGTATTAATGTATTCTAAATACACTAATCATATCTACGTTCACCTCTTCTTATTATCCTTCTAGGCTGTTATCATAAATGTACTGTACACTAATTCGGTACAAATTAGGTATCTATAGCAGGATTGTGGTAGGAAGCACCTTTTAGAAAACACATACGTTTTTGGCAGTTAGTAATTATAGCATTGTACTATATTATTACTGTTATTTTATAAGTGTTTATAAGATCTCTAAACGTGACAGTTGAGTATCATATCACTTGGAGTATGAAGACGCGAAAGAAGATATAGTAAATTTTCCAGCAGTCAGATAAGGTTCTTACTATGAAAACCGTACTGTAGATATAAGAAGAAATGTATTCTTACTTTATGTGTGAGGGCAATAGGAAACTATTTAAAAATACCCACCTTAATACACACGACCAGAATTCTATCCCCGATCTTCCCTTTACAATCAAATCAGACGAGACGGATGCGTTTGTTCACATGTACAACAGTACGGGTCACTGATCATATTAACACTTTCTCTCTTACTTACTCTATGGCATTAGGACCTCGAAAGTTCACTGCCGCACTTACAATAGTATTCCACCTATACCTATCTTGAGCTGGTTATATCCAGTCCACCTCATTGCACACTATCCCTATCTTGAGTTAGGTCTATACAGTCCCCCTCATCACACAATCCCTATCTTGAGCTGGTTATATCCAGTCCACCTAATTGCACTATAGCCCTATCTTGAGCTAGTTCTATCCAGTCCACCTCATCACACAATACCTATCTTGAGCTGGTTATATCCAGTCCACCTAATTGCACTATAGCCCTATCTTGAGCTAGTTCTATCCAGTCCACCTCATTACACTTTATCTCTATCTTGAGTGATGTCTATTTAGTCCACCTCATTACAACCTATATCTTTCAGGTCCATGCCAATGCTATCCTCCCATCTGCGTCTAGGTTTTCCCAATGGTTTCTTCCCATTGGGCTTACCAGTCAATAACCTGAATGAGGTTCTAGATTCTCCCACTTGATCATATCAACACACAACTTAAAAACTAGAATGGCCTAGGACAGTACGTCTAGTACTAATGGTTAGATATAGCCCTATAATTTATAAATATATGCACGGATACGTATACAAATATTAAATATCTTGGCCAGCACCATCCTAAATCAAAAGGTCTATGAAACATGTGATCGATAGCTGTAACCACTCAGTCACGGCGAGTAGTGATAATATTATCATTGCCCCATAACTTTTAACCACAGGCTCTAGATACAAATAAAATATCTATTTTACTATCAAAGGTTTATACAGTCATCAGGAAAGGCACCTAACTATCCAGATGATGCAAAACAAGATAATAAGCAAGCAGACACATTTTGCGACACACAATTCCACCACACGTCATTATTATTGTCACCATATCATCTTCCTTTATCATAACATGGTATAACATAGCTAGGTTTGACTGATTTTTACGACTTCTATCGTGGCACGTAGGCCAATTTTTGTCAATTTAATTCATGTCTGTAACATGAATACTGCATTAATGACCTTGAGATGTAACTTATTGAAGAATATTGTGAAAAAGTACGTCAGGTCTGCTACTAAAATATTCTTATCGAGGTCCCTCGTGTCATACTCAAGGAAAATATTATTTTAAGTAGCAGTTTTTTTTATTTAAAAAACAATACATTACTTGAGAACTTAAGCAATTTGTTTAGTCACTTTTAATTAGTTTAAAGTAATTTCTGATAAAAATGGAAGTGATTTTATCTACAGTACATGCGTATGTTGATGAAACATAATACATATTTGGCAAAATACCAAACTCCAAACTTTTGTGTTTCAATTCAACATTTTTCTTTGAAAACAACTGACTGGCATTAAATAATGTTTTAGTTAAAGTTAAATTCAAGAAAATATCTTTAAAAAACAGTAACCAAGCTTTTAAAGTTGAGTTTACTACTAAGGGGAAGGGCCAAACGCGACGATATCTTATGAGTGTTATTTTTTAATTTTTATAATTGCCCAAAATAAATCATATATGCTACGTAGATATATTCAGTTTAGTTCGTTAAACATTTTATTCCAAACAGTTCTCTAAGACAGTGTTATTAAACGTTTTTGTCCGCGTACACCCAGATATATATTCTCTTCAACTCTGTACCCCAAAAGTTGTTGATGCATAATGCAAGTTATTCATGATCTATAATCTACATCAAGGAGAGAGAGGGAGAAAAATAAAAAAGTAGAGATCCCAGATCGCACGTCCTTACTTCAGTCTCTTGAGTCTAACCATAAATCTGGTCCCGACTATTCCATGTCTATCATGAAATAATATATACACCTACCTATATATTTAAGTTGTACGTACACTCATATATTTATTCGCATACCCCTGAAGGTATGCGTACCCCAGGTTGAAAATCATTGCTTTAAGGAATTTCAAACCAGTTCCGGGGTATAGTGGTCAGTTCACCAGGTTGCGAGCCTAGGAGCCCCGGGTTCGATTCTAGGCCGGTACCTTGATAGTTTTTACCGAAAGGGAAATTACCCCAACAGTCACCAGGGTTTGGATAATTAGGCTTTACCCCCGGTTCCACACTCTCATACTATCACCATCATCTCATCTCATCGGGACATGGAAAGAGCCTCCGCGGAAAGACTGTACGATTAGTACATTTAGGCGCCCCCTGGGCACTTTCCACGAATAGTGTTACGAATGTTGTAGCCCAGATGCGCAATATAAATATATATATATATAATTATACAGGGAATCGCAGAAATTTACTAGGACTTTTCATTTTATTTAAAATGTTTCCGGTCAATTTCAACTGTTGTCAAGACCAATAGTCAACAACTGTTGAGATTACTGTGTGTTGAAAGTTAAACTAAACGCATCAACTGACTAAATATTTGATTCATTTTGGGAGTATGGTATTTTAGGCCAGTCAATACTGTGTCTGCCTACTGAGATAAGGAGCCTAGGTTCAATTGTAGGAATTACCGAAAAAATCTATGATTGGTGAAATGTGGGATTCCCCTTTCACAGCGATGAATTAATGACCAGGCGGTTGTATGTTGTATCTGATCTAGATTTAAATTAAGTTTTTAAGTCGTGTGATGATATATTCAGTGGGTTAATAAAGTGCACGTTAAATACCTTAAGCAAACGAATACATTATTTAGGCACAAAATAATAGTTTAAAAATCTCACTTCAAAAACCCTGTAACACACAACATATACTCTCTTCTTCTCTTCAAAGAACAAGACAATGGCCCTCTTTGGTGGCCGCGTGGTCTAGCGTGCAACTTTCGCAATATACTAGACTGCCGTCGATGAGGAGGATATCGGGGCTAGAATCCCGGTCGAGTTTACTGAAGGTGATTTTCCCTAAATGGTTTACCACTCTCCCTCCACGCAAGTGTGGGTGCACTTCCTATAAATATAACCTTCTTAATCCCTAACCAATTAGTATAATTAAAACATAGGCTTATAACTTTAACAGGTAGTAAGACGCGGTGCTCTACCATTGAGTCATCCTGGTTCGGCTCGTATTCAGGGCCATCTTTCACTAGCTGTTGGTGTAATGGGTTCGATTCCCGTGTCCAGGTTGTCATTTTTTCCACTTAATTTAATTAAAAACATGGTTTTGAGTATATCATAGAAGAAACTGGCCCATGAAAGTTCATAGAACTCAAGGGTTGGTATTATGACAAGACAGCGTGAGACCCTGCTTACCATCCTCACTCAAAATGACCAATCTTTCTCAACTGGTGGCCGTCACGATTTCACTGACATTCGTCTTTGCGTAAAAAAAAAAGAATATCTGACGGGTCTGTTATTATCGCTGACAGAAAAACTGGTTCGGTAAACTAATCGTATGACGTTAATGGGGCTTGTAGGAGTGACAAGGAAATTTATATTTAAAAAATTCTACATTGATCTATCTATCGCTAGAAAGTGATATAAATTGGTCCCGTGACAGTTTAAATTGAACATATAGAACACCAGTACTGGTCTAATAAAATTTAGACTTCTTGAAAACTGCGCGAGCGTGTTAACACGTAGCATGTATTGGATGTAAAAGATTTAGGGAATTGGTGAATTTTATGTCAAAAAAACTTAATATGGTTTCTGTGAGATAAGTTTTGTTCAATTTTTTACACATAGCATTATCAACATATCTTCATTTTTTTTCACGGACATCCTGGAATTTGATCAGAACATTTTCTCCTAAATTAAAAATCGCAAATTAAATGCCACGATACTCATATATATTAATAAAATGAAGAGTTTATTTGTCAATCATGACTCGTGAGTATTGAGCGATATCTACCTCATGCAGAAGTCTGAAACTCGAAAAATGATTAGTCCCTTTACACGAATATGTGCACATTGAAGCCAGAATTTTGAACTTTGGATTAGATTTTTTTAAATTAATTAAAAACCTGGTTGGAAACAAAGTAATATTAATAAAATAGAGAATGAGTTTGTCTGACATGAGCATTACGCAGAGGTCTGAGATTTTACAAATTTGTGGCTTTTGTGCACGAACATTTGTACCTCACAGCCATAATTTTAAAATGTTGAATAGATTTTTTTAAATTAATTAAAAACCGGGTTAGAAGAAAATCAATATTAATAAAATGAAATTTTTTTTGTCATGAACCATGATAATTGCACATTATTTACTACACGCAGAGATCTGAAATTTGAAAAATGATTAGCCCCGTTACACGAACATGTGCACCTAGAAACCAGAATTTTAAAATCTAAAATTTTCTTCTACGAACAATCATACAACTAACAAATTCCTCTCTGGCAACACCGGATACTTTAAACTGGTGACAAATATTAAAGAACCGTTGAAATTATTATAAGAAGATAACTAAACTAAATATATCGACTAAATCAATAATTTTTTAAATTTTTGAATAAGAAGGGATTTGCCTTATATAAAAATTTTAAATAATATTTGCCTTAACTGGCTTTTACCCTCAACCCATCCTAATAGCAATGAATAAACCGATCGGGGTTTGTTGGCTCAGTGTTAACATTTTAAATTTCATGCTCAGCTTTGACTCGGGAGGTCTGAATTTGTTATTTTTTATTTCCTATGTTTAGACACAAGAGTTATTTAATGGTTTAATCTATGGTTTAGGGATTGAGAGGATAGAGTAAGTGTTCCCTTACTAACGCAAAAAGGGCGTGGGAAAATTACAGTGATAAATCACATGTGTAAAATCACCCCTAAACTCCCATTGCCCATGTCCAAGATTTGAACCTTGACCTCTCCACCTCCAGCAGTCCAGTAGGCTATGTTGGAAACCTGACACCTCATACTACGTTACCACCAGTACAGGTGGATTAGTTGTGAATAGTGACCTTATACACTGTGAGTGTTTTTTCATATTGTGAGTTTACTGTGATTTCTCCAAACATTGCTAACGCGATTATTAGTGTATTTTCTCAAAATTATCTTTCCTCGTTGTGTGTCCAAAATTTAGTGTAGGTTTTTGATATACTTACGGGAGATTGACGTTTGGAACATATATATTGCGAACAGGACAGAGCTCTTAATCGAATCATCATAATTTTAGGTTTAGTAAGGAAAATTTTACTCTAGCCTTTTTAAATTTGTATAGCACAAAATAAATAAGAATTAAAATCATATTTATCATCAAAACATGCTAATATTCTCTATTCGTCAGGATTGTTTAAATTAATTTTCGTTCTTGATTCTGACCCATGAGTCCTAGGTTCAATCACGACCGAGTTCAGACATATAATGGTTTCTCAATGTTTTTCCATGTTAGTGCTAGTGAATTTCCTCAACTTTAACCCTTATCATAGATGGTATAGTTGGTGGAATGTTCAAAAGGGCAATAAGATGCTCAGCACAAAAATCAAACAAATGAATACATAGTCTTCCTCAATCATTTATTATTCTTTTTTATTATCTTTAAAAGTCAAACACACCAGTTTCGAAACATTTCAAGGATTACATTTTATTCTTCTAATTTGTCTTTTCCTTGTTTCAATTTTTTTTTTGTTCCACGTCTTACCACCGATTAAAGATGTACGCCAAATAAGTAATATCCGTACCATGCATAATGTATATTAGGCAGACCATTAATCTATCACCCATATCCCAATTACCTCATTGTCTTGAAATATTGCTAATATTATTCATTTAGGGCCTTGAACCTTATTTGCATAGTTATTTAAGACATTATAATCATACGTTCCTTGTGATGTTTGAGTTAACTAAATCGTGATCAGACTAGAGCCAAAAGGTTATTATTTTCATTTAAAAAAAATCTTCCATCACGGAGAGTATTTTTTTAAAAAACTATTTCATCTTACATTTTGTTTATAACGTTGTTAATGAGGGCTGGATTGTGTTGTCCAGGTTATCCTTGATTTTTAACAAATTTAGAGATCCTGCATGACCTCTGACATTTCACTAAGACCTTCTCCAATTCTTGCAGATGTTGGGATAAGATATACAAGAATATGTTCAGTTCCGCCCTTCGAGTCCATGACATATTACTAACAAGAGTGTTGATGCGTGGTGGCAAAAATTATCTACAAAGTCATCTTCGTGATATGTATCAAGTTTATGCAGATTGTTTCCCTTTTCATTATCACACGCTATTATTCATTTGAGCTATTTTTACCAAACAAATATAGTTCAATACTTGTAGAATTAACTATAAGCTGCCCCGTATTTTTACAGCACCCTTGAGGAATCTTAGTGCTTTAAGAACCAGTGGCCAAGTTATTTTTTTTAATGTTTGAAATGTGGTCATTCTTACAATTTGCTGCCAGCGTTGTGTCTATTAGCTGTTTAGATTAAACTTCTTATTCTTATCCTTAAGTCAACAACCCGAGTGTTGGTTTGATGTGATTTCTATCCATCCTGAGCTGGACATGCATCCAGCCCTTCAGCTGGTTAGTTCTGTCTGCAACATCTGGTAGAAATACCATGTACTAGGAGAGTTAAGAAAGTTTGGTGGCTCCCCTCCACAATTAATTTCTATGAGTGAACGTGAAAGAACCTACTACTTTTGCCAGGAAAGGTGTTTTCACATATCTACAGGGTTATTTCACATACCACAATTGACATGGTACCGATAGCTTTACTTGTCCTCCAAGGAAAGTTGTGCTACGGACTTTTATCGTTCAAGAAAAATCCATCGACCCCAGCTGGATTTGAAACCATAACCATCGGGTCCTGAGGCGAGAACTTTACCCCAAGACCACCGAGGCTAACTTAAACTAAATAAAAAAGCATAATTTGTAAAAAAAACACATTCACCAGCATAGAGAGAGGGTGAAAAATTACACTGTGAAAACAACGAGCAGTTGGAATTGGACGATTCTTCCAACTGAACTATTCGAACTAGATCACCTTCTTGAAATGAACTAGTTCAAAGTAAACTATGAAGTGACGTGACAGTAAACCATCTTGATTCTTCAGCTAAGCTCAGTCACAGAAACAAAGAGAGGTATTTCCACGAGTTACTATGGCACCCACTTCATTGGCCGAATGGTCTAAGGCGTCACTCTTGTGTTAGACTGGCCTGCTGATGACGGGGAGATCGGGGTTCAAATCTCAATCAGGTCTACTGAGGGTGTATTTTATGAATGTTCCCCCATTCTCTTTCCACGCAAATACGGTTATAACTACCTCATTCCTACCCTGTTATAGTAACTATCATATAATATTCGTATAACCTGAACAGTTATTAAGACGCGGGGATTAAAAGAAAGTTACTATGGCATACTTGTGTAGGTCGAAAGGGAATCATTTGTCTGACCTTTCCCTTGCTTGATTACAGTCTAATTTTAGATGTAAGAATCTTTTCTGACAGCTAGAAAATTTATTACTCGTAGGCATACTTTTACGTATTCACATGCCAATTCATGGGACCCCCTATCACTTTTGATGTACATTATTAAAATATAAAATCATATTAATAATATAATAAACTATTATCATTATTTTTTGTAAAAGCCTAAGATTGTATTTATTTAAAATTTCTTTCTTTCAAATTCCTACTATACTTACCCTTCATACAACTCCAAGCAATATCCACCACTTTCTAAATATTTATTATTATAATACACCTATATTAATATTACTTGCATGGGTTTATGGGGTTCGCTAACGACTAAACTACAAGCTGTAGATCGTTCGCTAACGACTAAACTAGATAAATGAAAACCTGTTTCGGTAGCCGCATAGTCTAAAAGTCACTCTCTCAATATAGTCTACTAGACCGGAAATGTCAGGGAGATTGAGGATCGAGCCCTGGTCATGAATAAGTTTTTTTTTTAATCTTTTCCCACTCTTTTTCCATGCTAATGTGGGTACACTTCCTCTGAATTTAACTTTACTCATCCTTAACTTATTGGCACCATAAGTACATATGCGTATTTCCTAAACAGGTAGTAAGACGTGGTGCAAAAAAATGCAATTAACCACTTTGAGCTATTATCAACAGGGAATGGCTCCACCCATCTTTGGCACAAAACTTCTCAGTTTTTTCAGGTAGCCTTAAGATGCAAGCAAGGTATTTATAAGTAAGTATTAAAATTGTTCAGACCTTTTTTGGTGGTCGCATGGTCTAAGGCTTTGGCTCTCAAATTATTTATCACACGTAGCCTAGTAAAGCTACTAAACCTACTGAGAAAGATCTATGTCTTCCTGACTCATCCCCTTACCCTCTACAACTAAATTACAAGATTTTTAGCTTTGAACAAAAAGTATATATTTGAGTAGTATTCTTAAGTTAAAAATTAAGACCAAAACATAATTAATTTAGTTCTTACATTTGTGTTACATATTTTCCACTTGAAAAATGATACAACTTCAAATTTTACTGTTCTTTATCCACTTTTTAATGCTTTGTTTAGAAATTAATAATGTTATTGTTTAAAGTTATTTTATTTTCATAGTTAGACTGAACATGCTGCTAATGAAAAGAATGTTGATGAATGATTAGCATAACAATTTAATAGTATTAATAATGTTTTATCGCCATTACGCATAATTGTCTCACGGAACCCAGTTTGAGAATCACTGGACTCTAAGGCGTCACTCTCGTGTTATACTAGATTGCCGATGGCGGGGATATTGGGTTTAAAAGCCGGTTTGGTGTTTTATCCAAAAGGGGTTTCCACTCTCCCTCCACGCAAATTCAGGTACACTTCTTCTAAAATAGCCTTCCTCATCCCTTAAACCATTAGCTTAATCCGTACATAAGTGTATAACCCAAACCTGCGATTAGATGTGCTGCTAAAAAAAAAAGTAATCCTCAGTGAGTTTTAAAATTGTTCAGATATATTTTTTTTTTTAGTATTTCTAGTTTTTTTCAAACTTAACTGATGACTTTGAATTTTTATAATATAACCAATTACCTCCAATAAGTACCAATGATTCAGCTCGAAAAGTAAAAATCATAGTATGAAAAAAACAACAGATAGTTGTGGTCAAAAATGGTGACTTGTCCTTAAGATGTAACACAATGTGTCGCAATGTTTATTACGATGGGGAATGCCAGGATAATTGACCACCGAGGAAGCGTTCTTTGAGGATCCTACTTGAAAACTACCAGGATGAGTCTAGGTTGGACAGAGATAATCCGTCATTCTTCACTTGTAGTTCAAGGTAGAGCTTCATTAGTCAAAACAAAACCTTTATTTATTTTAGTCAAGAAGAAAGTAAAGTCTAGAAGGAACAGATCAATATTGAGTCAAAGATATAACGAGGCTGTGCCTCAACTTAAATTCCCTCTTGCTTCACCACCCCAAAGGTCGATATATTTTTATCCAGCTATCAAAAGTGGCAGCTACAGATTTCATAGCTTAGCGTATAGCTAGCGACATGAAGCTAAATCTAGCAACATTTCGAAATATCCAATATAGTTCTAGATCTGACGATTTAGCTAAAGTTGTTTTTAATCCACAAATTGCGTGTATATAACAACTTGTTTTGGAGACGGCACTTCGAAAAAACGAGAGTTAGTATTTTGTTTACACTTCAAGACGGTATTTACTGTTTAATAGATTATGTTCTCAAATACTTTGAAGGGGTTTGGTTAAAATCAGATGGGATAACTATTTGAGACTCACGTAGTTTGCCCTGCGGGAGTAACAAAGGCTGGTGAGTGGGAGGGGAGGGGTGGGGACCTGGGGTCCAAACAAATCCCCGGACCTCACGCTTTAAGGGTCCCTTAGAAAACCACGCACATTTGTAATTACAATTTATTTAACATGTTATAAACTATAAATTTTGTAAAATAGTTATTCTAAGATGCTACAAATAGATAATAATTCATTCCAACGAGCATAATCGTACGCTTCGTCACGCTCAGGGAGTTGAACCGGGACCATGATATCATTATTTTCTAAGAGGGTTAGAAAAGTGTAAATGAATACTTAGTAGCAATCACAAAATAATACAGATTATTGAATAGTTATTCGTGTCATATTTTGTAGTATTCTATCATTTTATTATTTAGGCTAAAGTGTGTTTTTAGCTTTGAGAAACAGCAAATTATGTCTAAGAGAGGGGGAATTCTGAGACATAAGAACTACCCCAGTAGTACGAGTCATCTAGTCTAAATACTGAAGTGTGCAAGTACTCGAAAATTCGAGTTTGAGTCAAGATTTAGTTGTTGTTCAAGCTCGACTCAAAGATTTTTACAAAATTCGAAAAATTTGAGTATGTACCCGAGATTTTCAATTTTAGCTTGAAAATTCAAAGTTCAATATATTTTTTTAGCTCCATGTCTTATTACCCGTTTGGGCAATACTCCTATGTACTAATTACGCTGATGGTTTTATGGATTATGAATATTATATTTAGAGCAAGTGTACCCGCATTTGCAAGAAGATAGAGTGGGAAAATAATTTTGAAAACAAACCTTAGTACACCTGACCGATATTCAAATATCGAGCTCCCCGTCATCGGTGGTTTAGTCCACTGCGAGAGTAGTGCCTTAGATCATACGGCCATCGAAACGGGTCAGAGTTTAATTAATTTGATTAAATTTTAATATTATACGGTCCAATAGCAAATACAGTCCCTCAATATTACCCTTTGATTAGTTAAAATATTTTTTTACTTGAACAATTATTTTATATTTGTTTAAAATTTTGAATTTTTGTGATCATTTCTTTTTGGGAAAAAAAAATCATTCTTAAAAAATGTATGTGTATGTTTATGATTTATGCATGAATCTATTTCAAACAATCAACTTGAAATATTTCTAGTACAAACATTTATCCTTATTACTCGCTACTCGAACTCGAAATAAGCTCAATATTTTCATTCAAATTCGATTCGAGCTCGACTCGAAGTAAAAATTGTCTACTCGCACACACCCACTAAATACCAATAAATTGATTTAAATATGTTGTTCCTAAATGTAAAAACTGTGAATGTGGTTGTTGACTGGTAGGCTTACACTGAAGTTAAAAAGGAGTTGGTAGAGGAGGGGGCGGGGGAGTAGGGTTGCAGATTCTATATCCTTATTACCAATTTTTTTTTTAATTGTCTTGGGGCTCCACATTTCGCAAAGTGGTCTCCCGACCTCTGAATTCCTCGATTTGGACCTGTTTGGAACCTTTTAAAATCAGCGATGATTGAAGATATTTGTACCGTGAACAGAGTTCACTGGAGGTAGCTGCCCTTTCTTCCAGGGGGCACCGGCCGGCTAGATAGGACATCCTGTTCCCGTTTCTTGACCCGCGACGAGGATGGCTTTGCTTTTACCTTGAGTGTCAACTTTTCGGGACCCGCACCGGCAGTCGCATAATCTAACGTGTCCCTTTTGTGTTGAACTGGACTACCAGTGATGGGGATATTTGGGTTTGAATCTCAGGCGGGTTAACTGAGGCTGGTTTATTTCCACTCTTCCACCACTTAAATGCGGGTACATTTAATCCAAAAAGCCAGCTTATTAATCTATATTCCATTAGCGTAATAAATTTATGCGTACAGCCAAAATGGGTACTAAGACGC
>CABFOV010000809.1:37982-50703 GCA_902141375.1 Timema poppense | reverse complement strand
CCCCCCCCCTCCCTAAAATCCTTCCTCACTCAAATGCGGGTATATTTCCTCTCAAATTCTACCTTCCTGGTAGTAATACGTAGGATACAGGAAAATATCCAGCGGGGCTCCACAATTTGTAAATCCATCCTCAGCACATGCGACCTGGCTTAAAAACAAATTCCTATCTTCCGGATCAGAATTGAGAATTTATCTCGGGCTGGTTGGTGCTGAACCCAACCCACGGGGCCGATGAGCCCATTTCTCAGTTGGCTTTGCACAAATAAAAATGGCAAATAAGCCATAAAGAATTTTTTTTAGACCACCACAAACTTTGAAAGAAAAAATTAAAGATCCCACCGCGACGTATCACTTAAACTGAGGTAAAATATATTTATTTTTTTGTAAAATATTTTATAGTATAAACCATAGAATATCAGCAGCTTCATCGACTGAATAGTCTAAGGCATCACGCTCGTGTTGGACTGACCTACTGATGAGGTGGAGATTGGGGTTCAAATCCCGCTTGGGTATACTGAGGGTGGTTTTTTCTAAATGGTTTCCCACTCTCCCTCCACGAAAAATGTGGGTAGATTACCTCTAAAAATTTTCCTCATCCCCGTTTGAGTAATTAACATTATATGCGTATAACCTGAACACTGTACGGGTAGTAAGAGGCGGTAGTAAATATATAATTGAATATCTACCGACACAGGCCCAAGCATGTTGTTAACGCTTCCGAATCACCCGGTAATCGGAGATTCCAACCATCTGGACTGGTTGTGTTCTTTCACTACACTTTTTATTTACATATAGATGCAATTTACATTTACTTTGAACACAGATTACATCACAGCATGACTTACAAACCAACTTAGCTTAGGTCATTATGCTTGATACGTCACAGTCAGCCACAGCACCCAAATTTTTACAGTTCAATTTTCATTAGAAATCCCTTATCTAACAGCTATAAAAGTTACTATATTTAATTTTACCTATTCATACGTCAAATTATATTATATGCATCTGTCCCTTTTAATAGATATTATCAATAGCCAAAACAAACACTAATAATACAGTAAAATGTTATCAATGTTGGGCACAATAAATGTGTTTGAATTTTATTAATGCCTTATATTATATAATCCAATTTTCATAGAGAATACAAACTATTTTTGTAGCCAATATTGATAACATTTTACTATATCATCAGTTTTATTTTATAGGTATTGATAGCATTTAATATTCATTCAAATATCGAAAAAATAAATATATGGCTTAAATATATTTTCTTCATACATTATTTTTTGTTGTGTCCATCAATATAGGCTATGATTGCATGGCCACCAATATACACAACTGTCATTTCCGTCGATTTACTATAGTTATGGATATTTTAAATATAATTTAACGGTCAATATCACACCCACACCAGTGTTTGCAGGGGCTAAGCCATTTAACTCTAATTACACTTTATTGCTGTTTTTAGAGGTGACCTGGTGGTCTAGGGGTAAGGTGTCGGACTTCTGTGCTGAGGCTCCGAGGTTCAATCCTCGGTCCCAGCACAGATTTATCTGATTTTCAAAACCTTCCTTCACCTCTGACAAGACGTGTATTAATCACCACTTGTGAATGTGTGGAATGCCAGGCCTCCACCGTGGTTTGGATCCCACGTTAAACTGTAGGTCCTCCATTTCATCTCACAATACAATCACCCTACCATTACACATTAGCGTAAGTCTGTATAACCCGAACGGGTAGTAAGACGCGGTGCTAATAATAATAATAAAAATAATAATAATATAAACATGTATACCTTTACATTTTTATCGACCTACATAAATATGTATCTATAAATTTTTATAGCTTAATCTATATAAATATTTAAATATATATTTGTATATGTAAATATTTACTTATATAAACATTTTTATATATTTTTAATCATATGTATTTAAATAAATAAGTATCTATATATTTTATGTAAGCTAGTTGGCTTATTTTAAATATATGTATTTAATATATTTATATATTTTACCTTTATATATATATATATACATGTTTACATAATTAAATATTTATAAATATAAATGTGTATGTATACGTTTGTATATATATATTTGACAAATCTTATATATAGCCCACATAATATATAAATATTTAAATATGTATTTTTATATAAACATATAATTATAGGTTATACATATAAAACACAGTACTTAAATATATATATATATAAAAATATATATAAAATTTGTCAAATATATATTTATACAAACGTATATATAAATAAGTATTTATATACATATTTAAATATGTATTTATACATACAAACGTATATATAAATTAGTATTTATATAATTTACATATTTAAATATGTAATTTTAAATAAATATCTAATTATAGGTTATATATATAAAACACAGTACTTAAATACATATTTAAATATTTATATAAATACTTATTTATATATAAACGTTTGTATATATATATTTGACAAATTTTATATATAGGCCTAGCCTACATAATATATACATATTTAAATATAGAGTATATTTAAACTTTGTGAAGTGCATACCTTGTAATGATATGGAATTATACATCTCAATAATTTATTATTCACATCTATATTCAAAATTATGATATTTTAAATGAGAGCGGGCAGTAAGATTTATTTGTGTTAAGTTGCAAGGTATGGCGACATCCTTCTACGTCTCTGTTTAAGATTCGGATGGACACCTACTATATAAGAACGGTAAAGTTGTGCACTCTATTGCTTAAAAAATATGCATAGTAACAACATGCTGTTTTTTGTATTATATTAAACTTGTACATTTAAAATGAACTATATTAATGAAAAAAGTTAAAAAGTTAATATTTACTTTTTTACAATAAGATGTAATTTCAAATAAATGTATATTAAATAAAACATGAAATACAAGAATATAGTTTTGAAGTTATCATAATATTATAGATAATAAGATAATGTTCTAACATATACGACAAATATTTATAATACAATAACGGGTACAAAATTTGTTATTTTCAAATTAAATCATGTCTGAACTGTTGAAAAAGTTCAGTAGCTGCCTGGTAGAATGCTCTGTCTTCGGAAGCACCTCTCCCTCTCCTCCCCAACCCCTCTTTGGCATTCACTATCTTTTCATCTGTTTTTTCTGTAAGCCATGCTACTCCCCTTTCCCTTCCAACATTTATTTCCCCTTCAGTTAAAACCCTGAACTGGACACTAACTGTACTAGCATTGCACTCTATCGATGTTGTCGGTGAGGTCGAGGTTCGAATCTCGTCCGGGTGAATTAGAGGGGCTTATCACATGTGATTTATCAGTTGGTTTTGCCATCCTCTCTATGCGCTAATGCAGGATCACTTCCTCTCAACTACCTTGGTAACTAACACGGAAGATATAAATTTATAGTGTGTGTGGGTCATTTATAAATTATATTGTATTTTAATTACAAATGTTTGACAAAAAAACAAACAACGACAACACATCTAACAATATTATTTCCAATATGCCCATTCACACGTTCAGTTAATCGATTATAATTATGGTCAGTGACCTGTTGGTCTAGGGGTAAGGTGTCAGACTTCTGTGCTAGCGGACGGGGTTCAATCCTCGGTCCCGGCACAAATTTATCTGATTACCAAACCCTTCCTTCACCTCTGACAAGACATCTTGTGAATTCCACGTTAAACTGTAGGTCCTCCATTTCAACTCGCAATCACCCTACCATTACACATTAGCGTAAGTGCGTATAACCCGAACGTGTAGTGAGACGCGGTGCTAATAATAATAATAATAAATTATAATTATGCAAACATTATTATATGGAATAGGTTAATTACATAAAATGTTATGTAATAAATTAGTGCTAGGGTTATTTCTGTCATTAAATCTAAATATATCCCCGGATATCATGTGAATTTCTTGGATGTGATTACGAATACAGATTGGGGGCGGATGTGGATGTTCTTTTCAACATCTGCGCCGGAGTTTACTGACACTACAGCTATAATACTTGTTTGCATTTTCCAATTTATTTTAAGACAGTCCCAATCAGTATTTAGTAGCTCACATGATAATAAAAGTGTGTAGGTTACTTTTGTTAACATTTTAAGCTATTGTTATAATGACACTAATTTAACAAATTATGTTTATTTAAGATTCGGATGGATACATACTTTAATAAAAGGTTGATTTTGTCTACTGTATTCCACGGGAAAAAAACCCTTAACAATAACATACGGTTTTTTCATTCAATTTAACTTCTAAACGGAATGTGAATGATTACACTAAAAAAATGCAATTTAATATCTACTTTAATACAAGATACATAATTTTATTTAAAAATAAATAAAACTTTAAATACAAAAGAATAGTTCAAAATTAAGCATTTTGCTCTGACAAGTAAGAGGATTTTCTACATTCAAGACAGTCAAATTATAATGCATTAGACTAGTAACTTAGCACTATGGTGATAGAGGGGGTGATAGAGAGACTAGACGAAGAGACGAATAATTTTTTGTCGTTGTTAAAGACTTTATTTATGAAATGTCAAGATTTAATATACTAAAATGTCCCACTAGTGGAAGCTGTGTACCAAATTCAACCCTTTGGATTGTGGCGAAGTGGGTTAAATAAGGACTATGGTCCACGCAAACAAACGACCATTTCCTGAATGCATAAAAAATTTGGCCATGAAACAATTGATATAAAATTCTCTATCAAACATTATCCTTAGACTATGTCATTGCATTTTATATAATAGGCCTCTGTATAGGATTACTTGTTTAGTGTATTAGTGTATAAATGTACATGGTCCCCAAAGGAGAGCAAAACAAGTATACCAGTGAGTGTACGTCCCCACCCCTTCCTCTTCCCTAAGAATTTCATGGCCTTGATCGCTGGCGTGGGCGGAGGGGGTCTGCGTTCCTTCGTTGTAGGCAAGTCACTAAGAAGATTTTTATAAGAGGATATGACTTTCATGTTTAATTTTTTCACCCTTCATTTAATTTATCATCCATTATTTCACCTTCACTCTCACCAAGCCATGCCCTTTCAATGAACTTGCATTCCCTGTCTTTTTTATTTTATTTCATCTCATTAGTTTTGAGTTACTTTTATTATGGTGTTTTTACGTTAAAGGCCTCTTATAGGTCGACACGTAGTTAAAACATAATAATAATAGTTATTTTAAACGTTCTATGGTAAGTTTTTCTAGCAATAAAATATAGTTGTAATATGTTACTATAATGCCAACTACTGCTTCATTATTTAAACAACTTTTTCCAGGGTCTTTTTAGTACCTTCTATTCCTTTCTCCATCATTGCTAATTTAATCAGAAGTTGAGAATTTACCAGTTGAGGAGGAGAGAAGTAACACACAAATTATGTTTTTTCATGGAATCTGAAGAAAAAATACGCTTGTTTAAAATATTAATGGTTTTTTAGTCTATAAACAATGCTTCAGTATGCTCATTTTAAACCTATCCAAGCTGAATGCTAATTTTTTTAAACGTTAGATTACTTAAGCTAGTATTGAATAACCCTACAGTTTTGAACTATCAGTTTTATTTCATGTTTTTGAAACAGTTTGAATGAAAAGCAGCTAAAGTATTGTAGTCATATTATTATTATTATTATTATTATTATTATTATTAGCACCGAGTCTTACTACCCGTTCGGGTTATACACACTTACGCTAATGTGTAATGGTAGGGTGATTGTGAGATGAAATGGAGGAACTACAGTTTAACGTGGAATCCGAACCACGGTGGAGGCCTGGCATTCCCCACATTCACAAGATGTATTGTCAGAGGTGAAGGAAAGGTTTGGTAATCAGATAAATCTGCGCCGGGACCGAGGATTGAACCCCGGCCGCCAGCACAGAAGTCTGACACCTTACCCCTAGACCACCAGGTCACCAGTCATATTATTGCTTATTCTTTTTACAAAATATATGTTTAGAGTAGTCCATTTTACAATTTCAAAATTCCTCTCACCCCCTCTTTTAACATCTACAAATACTAAAAGTGATTATTTAACGTACAGTTTAAATTATAAAATAATATTATTCGAATATACGAACTTTAATTTGATACTGGCTAAACTAGGGATACACACACAACTTCCTTTGTAAATTATTGTTATTATTATGATAATATCGTGAATATCTTGAGAAAAAGTAATATTAAAACAACATTTTTCAACAGAAAAGAGTTCTATTGTTTGCACCAATCCAAATATTTGCTGGGCTTGGCATGGTTAGTATGAAACATAATTACAATTTATTTTTTCCCAGATCAAAACTCAATTTAGAAGAATCTTCCGATGTTTTCAATCGAGAAAGTGGTTCAAACCCCGGTGTTGATATTGGATCACAGCACGAAATCTATTTTGCTGGAGATATTGCTGGATCTTCACAGTTTATTTCCAAACTATCTCTGGAAGAATCTTATTTGTCTCAAACACACGATGATATATCTATGTTAGAGCATACTTTTCTTGTATCAAAAGTGCAAGAAGATGTCATTGATGCAGATCACATTGAACTACATGGTAGAAGAATCGGATATTTCCTTTTTAATCAAACAAATACAATTAATGAGCCACCACCCTCTAACCAATTGTTCCTTTCAAGACATGTATCCTATCAAAGAAAAGTGTTTTGGTTTGAAATCACGAATTACTTTTAAATGTAAACTGTGCAAAATAGAACAAGTTCTGTGGACAGATGCTTTAGGTTGATTTGGTTGGATTTCAAAGAGGGAAATGATCGTTTATACAATTAAAATCTACTTTAACTTTAGGTCCTAAATGTTAGGTGCAAGTTTGTTGACTAGTGTTTTTAGTTCAAATTCACTCATTGAAATGAAGGTGTTTTATTTTTGCGAGAAGAGGTTAAAATGGTTTATAGTTTTATTGATGTTTTATAAACAAACAAGACCTTTTCGTACTTATAGCATTATAGCAGGATTAATTTTAAAGTTATTAAGAATCAGTGGCATATCCAGGAATTTACTTTACGGGGAAGGGGGCATGTGCGTCAAAGCTATTATTTCTGTACCCCAAAAATATTCATCTAATTATTTTAGTTAAATATTTTTTTAAAGAAACTACACAAACACACACACACACATATATATATATATATATATAAAGGTTATTAAAAGGGGTTAATAAATTATTAATCTTGTGCACATTAACACAAGTCGAATAGTCTTAATGGCGTTACATTACCACTACTTGTGTCGATACGTCTGTAAACTCCAATAATGATAATCATATAAGAGTAAGAGAAAATATAGTTCCAGGAACCAGTTGACATAGAGGTAAAGGCAATCTTGTATTCTAGTAATAAAAAAATTAGGATGAAAAAATAGTTTTTTGGTCTACATGGCAAAACTGTATAACTTTATTACTAAAAAAATGTTCTTCATGTTGTCCTTCCATTTCCACACAAATGCCATATCTTCGAATCGGACAGTTGCATGCTTTTTGAGGAATTCTTTGCTTTATTTGAATCGTCTGACAACCATTTTCAACTCGCTGTTGTAAGTCTAATTCAAATGGAAAACATTTACTATATTACAATGTTTTTGCCAAAATATATTTTCATAATTAAAAAAATGAAACCTCTAACAGTATTTGTAAATTAAACTAGGCGTGAAGTGTGTAAATTCTACTTATTTAAAATAAGATAAGTTTTGTGAACAGAAATGCACCTGGATGACCACACCTTTTTTCTTTTAGGGAACTTCGAGAAGGAAATGCCGCTTGATATACCCTTTCAGGGTACGCATCTCTTCACTTTCCTTCCTGACGAGGAACCGTGTAGGTGGAGTCTATGACATCTTAATCTGTGTTCTAAATCTCACGTGTCGGGAATTATCATGCATATAACGTAATAGTCGGGCTTTTATTAAAATGTAAAACGTGTGAAATATCTGTCAAAAAAAGTTTATCTAATTAAAATAAAATAAACTATAAAACACCAGAACCTTTAATTTATAAAATAAGACATCATTCCTTTTTAATTACTATAGTACCGAACACAAACTTGGACCCAATTCAATCGTTATATCAAATGTCACCCTAATAGTGGCGTACCAACATTAATATATCAGGCAGGCTAGCTCTTTTAAACGTGACAACCTTAACTTAAAGATGCATGCATTTTCAATGAATCATAAATCATTTATTTAAATTGGTTTTAATAATGAACAGCTATACAAGTGTATAAAACATAATAATAAAATTAGTGAATAGATTCGGCGATGGAAGAAAATACATCAGAGAACAGAAACAAATTAACAGTCACACAAAAAATAAAATAGATTTACTGAATATATAATTATGTTGAGTGATGTAATTCAACTTCATTGTTTGATAAAAAGTCTTTAACAAATGAAGTTATTTATAGCAATATTTCCAAATAAATTTTTTAAATAATCTCTATAACATTTGACTTGTTTGATAATATTCATCCGATTGTAAAAATACTATTTTACTATCACTTTTCTTTGTTTATTAATTCATTAGAGTCCACAAACAAAAACATATATAAAACATATAATATATATATATATATATGTTTTTCTCTTTCTTAAATCTAAGGGCCGATACTACGAAGCCCATTCGAATGACAGTTGTTCACCCCTGTAAAATTATTTAAAGCAGGGGGAGGGTGGTTTATTGTTGTCATTCGAATGAGCTCTACATATGTAAACTCAGCCCTAAGTTTCAGCAGATAAGCTTCATTTTCGCATTCAATTTGATTTCATTTTAACTTAAGATTTCTTAAAAAAAAAAACCTGGAAAACGCACACTATTATGATATAACACCATTTATCAAATAAATTTAAAATATTTCATCCCATTCTTTAAAATAATAACTACAGAGATAAAATATTTTCTTAGAAAACTAGAATGTTCATATTTATTTAAATTTAAAATACGTTATGTTTGATCTTTATACTTAGTTTTTAGGCTCACGAATTACACAAGTCTAAAAACTTATTTATTATAGTTCTGGCAGGTATAAAAGTTTCGTAGGGTCTAAACACAAATTTATATTTTTACGGTCAACATTAAAATTGACAGCTACAAATCATCTGACTTGATGTATGAATATATGAACATGGTTTTAGTAATTTCTTAAACTCTAAGTTACCAGAACTCTAATAAACGTATCCAATTATTTTCCTTATTTAAGTATAAATACATTATTTCAAGAAATAATGAAAATGAAACGCATGTGCTCAAACAGTCTCTGGCCCAACAACCAAGATGGCCACTATTTTCTCACTTGTGTACAGGCGAATTAAATTCAACGAGACGTGTGCAGGACCAGAAAGACAAACCTTCCTTAGCCGAGCACCACGCTCCCTTGTTGGTTGCAATTTTTTGTGCGTCCCGTATTTTCGAAAGTTTTATTTGGCTACACTCACATACCGAGAGTACCTCTTAGCCCCAATAACCACCTTGACCGACTCCTCCATACCCTCGGTAACCCGTGGACCCACCGTGCCCTACGTTTCCCCCGTACCCGCCTCCATACCCTCCGTAACCACCGATGTTCCCACCGTATCCACCAACGCTTCCACCGTAACCGCCACCATTTCCACCATAGCCTCCATATCCGCCGTAACCACCATTATAACCTCCGTATCCACCGACGCTCCCACCATATCCGCCGCCATTTCCACCGTATCCACTATATCCTCCATTCCAACCATAGCCTCCACCATTTCCACTGTAGCCTCCATTCCAACCATAGCCTCCATTTCCACTGTAGCCTCCATTCCAACCATAGCCTCCATTCCCACCGTAGCCTCCATTCCCACCGTAGCCTCCATTCCCACCGTATCCACCGTAGCCGCCACCGCCGCCGCCCCCGTATCCAGTATTGTACCAGGCGGACTCTTGCGTCTCAAGTTTCTCCTTCTTGCTGGCAGAAGTCAGAGTGATGGCCGCTCCCGCCATCAATAGGACGATCACCTGAGAAGACCCGAATTACAGTGAATACAGATATTTCCTCCTTAACACAAAACATCGTTCAGGTACACATTTATTCCCCCAATACCCGGGCTATCAGCGTATTTACTGAACCATTTAGGATCAATTATTTCAATACATGTAGTCGAGAGTCAAACCCTAACCCCACCCCTCACAGGAAAACCACACTAAGCGATAATAATGCCTTTGCTGGACGTAAAATATTTATCACTAAAATAAATCTAAAATAAAATTAAAAACATGATAATATGTGTAAGGGAGATGAACTTTTGAAACAGCTACTAGGCTTACTTGAACCCACGGTCACGCAGTTTAAAGCGTCAGCCTTTCAATATAATGTTAAGCCGGTGACGGGGAAAATGGAGACTCAAATATAAGCTGAGTGCAATGATGGTGGTTTTCCCATTCCCTCTCCAAGCTAACAAGTTTGTATTTCTTCTGAACATTTTACTTATCCCTACTCTTAAGATTGAGTCGTTAATTATTTTAGTTCTGAGCGTAATAGCTAAAATATTAACAGTAATTAAGAATAAACTCGCATAAACGTTCATATAATATTGTTTTTCGTTGATGGGGAGGTCGAGGCTCGAATCCAGGTTGGGTGTACCGAGGGTGATTTTTGTTAAAAGTATTTCCTAAGCAAATTCAGGTATATTTCCTTTGAATCTTATCTTACTCATTCCTACCTCATTAGCCTGGTTAAGGTAAGGTGGAATGAAAGCTGGCTACGGGTGGTTTTATTTATAGCAAAACAAATTTTGGCCAAAAAAATTAAAATTATTACTCCAATAGAAACAAGAACTCTTGAAATTACTATACGAAGAAAATTAAACTCTATGTTTCTATTGGATAACTATTTGATTTCTTTTAAACAAACAAAAAAGTTTTGATATTATAAATATTGCAACAAATAACGTCCTTAAATCGCCTTCCCTTCCACCCCACTTTAAATTTGCTTATGCCTGATAAGTATTAATATGCATTGTATAATAATAATAATAATAATAATAATTAATAATAATAATAATAATAATAATAATAGAGCTACACTTTAGAAACAGAATGGTGTTCACGCCTTTCGTTAACTCACCAAACTTCTCATGTTGGGAATCTTGGTTCGAAATGGTTTTCTTAGATAACCAATAGTGGTCCCTTCGGTCTTGGTCGAAGGACTTGTTCTGATACAAACAAGCATCCCCAACCATCTTATATATGGAGAAAATCTACATGACATAACAATGCCCTTCTTGCAAACAGACTAATGTGGCTTATTTATTTTTGAATGGGGGCAATACTTTACTTCCTCAGTGTTACAACACAACTCGTTCATTTCTCTTTTCGCGGATCTTCGAAACAAGGCCGGGAATTAGCCCCAACTCTTTTTTTTTTTTCCTACAAGGCCGGGAATTAGCCCCAACTCTTTTTTTTTTTCCTATATATAATTTTTTTTTTCACTGTGGCGTGTGTCAGAATCAGATTAGGACCTTGAACTATTCACGTTGTCTAAACACCACTTCCATTTGATGAATACTTTCACGTGAAACTTCAACCTGGGAGGGGAAGGGCATTTCCGACTTGAAGTGGCTTCGATTTGTGTGTTTGTTGCTTTTTTTTTGACGTCATCTAGTGAATGGACACTTAAGGAAAAGGTTTTGTAACCTAGCTTTTACTCAACGTAAATATCACCGCATGTTTGTCTTGAAATAACAGTTTCAAGAAATGTTAACAGAAAATTAAAATAGGATGCAAATTGTTTCCGTCATGTCTTACGAACCGTCTGGGCTATCAACATTTAATTTCTATAGTGGAGTAGGAATTTTTTAAAAGCCAGATCTTTAAAGAAATGTTGAGGGAGAGTGGGAATCAGGTTAGTAACAAAAAGCACCCTCAGTACACTTAACTGCGACCATAAAGTCCAACCTCCCTGTCACCGAAGAACCAGACATGGATGACACTGAGTTTTAGTCATAAAAACTACTCTCTGTGGGTTCCTTATAGATGTTAACGAAATTTTTATAATATTAGATCTGCAGTTCGATTCTCGACAGTCCAAGAAATTGTTATTGTTGACATTGAGGGTTTTTTCATGTCATTAATGACTTAACAGCCGTTTGACTTGTGTATTTTATAAATGCAGGCTAGTTTGTAGGTCTTGTACTAATATAGTCAGTTGGTTCAAACGGCCCATATTAAATATTCTTATGTAACCTTTATCTTATGCGTCAAAACTCTACCATTGAACTAGACAAAATTCAACTCTATTTATTTATGATGGATTAAATAGCAAAGCTGTTATATTTGTTAACGGTTATAGCCGCATATGAATATCATATGATAACTCGTGATCTTAATTGATCACTCATATGTAGCTGACGATTTCCACACATCCATCACAAACTCTGCCTTAAAATGTGTGAAGAATTACCCTGAGCACGTGGAAATTCCTGGATAGCGGATTGATTAAAGCATTGGCGTATTAAGCCAAAAGCCCTGGGTTCGATTCCCATGTCCAGATGTCATTCTTCGATATTTAAAGAATATATAAATTGTTTGATTAAATTTACAATGTTTACTGGCCAAGTTCTGACTAGGTCCTAAGTCAACTAAATGCTATATAATATAGCATATATCCAAAGATAACAAAAGTTTCACTCATTCATTCACCTGTCAAAATTATTACAAAACACTGTAAATGCCTCTCCC
>CABFOV010000809.1:0-29824 GCA_902141375.1 Timema poppense | reverse complement strand
GGGGGGAGGCAAAGTTCTGAGCTCCAGTGTTAGTAAGCCAAAAGGTAATAATATAACATTTGCCAGTCAACCAAAGCACCAAGAACGTGTCTACGATGTATTGCTTGGCTGTTCTTGGACTCAAGAGCATGTGAAGTGTGCATCTGCATTCTTGGTAACAATATGGACTGATCTACACTTGGTCACATGATTACTGATGTAACTGTCAAGGGTACAGACCAAGGCGACAGCACATAAGTAGAGAATTCAGATACAGCCCCTGTGAAATAGGTTGAGTCGAGCAAAAATGTTCTTGATTAGAAATTAAATAGTCTTAGTATATAAACGGCTGATGTTTTTTGTAAGTTCTTTAAATATTAATTATAACACTGTTTAGTAAAAATAATTTTTAACTTCTTTAAAAAGAAAGCATAAATATTTTTTGACCCTATTAAGTTGGTCAACTAAAAAGAATTGAAATAACATAAATACCGTAAATAATATGTACAATACAAAATCGTTCACTTGCTCTAACATATTATGTTAGAGCAAGTGAATGATTTTGTGTAGTATCTGGGCAGAATGTTAAGTAAAAATGAAAGGATAGATGGTGAAATTGACAGACGGGTGACTGCATCTTGAAGATTAGTTGGATGTATGTAAATTATTGAAAAGGTAAAGAAAGAGGCAAAGATGGCAATATATAAAAGTGTGTTGACGCCAATAATAATAATAATAATATTTAGCACCGCGTCTTACTAAACCGTTCGGGTTATACGCTTTAAGTACTAATTAATCTAATGGATTAAGAATTGGGAATGTTGAATTAGAGGAAGTGAACCCGCATTTGCGTGGAAGGAGAGTGGAAAACCATTTAGGTAAAACCACCCACAGTTCATCCCGACCGAGATTCGAACCTCGATCTCCCCGTCCTCAGCAGTCTAGCTCAACACGACAAGCGCGTTAGCCAACTACGCCACAAAGACGGGTGTTGACGCCAAAATTGTTTCATGGATGTGAAGGGTGGGTTTGACACACAAGAGCAAGGCAAATCATATGGAATGAAATATCTGATAAATGTAAGTGGGAAAACTTGTGTGGCCAGCACTGTTGCCAACTGTATGGTCTGGATACTACTTTTGATATGTTGCCACCTATACAATCCAATTTTAGGATATTTTCTAAAAGTAATATTCTGTGACCCTGCTATAGAATATCAAATTTTACATCAATTATTGTTTTATGAAAATTGGTGGTTTTATCAATATAATATCAGAAAGTAGTATCCTACCGGTAAAAATACAATCCATTTCAGGTCCATGTACTATCGCTAGAGACTATTAGAGTTGGCAACACTAATAGCCTGAGTCAGTAATGAATGGGTGCTGAAGGGAATCCAATAAATCAGTGTGAAGGAAGCGGCTTATATTGATTTGGATATAGGGAGAGGATGAGTGTGGATCAAGTGACGAAGCAAATATATGAAAGGTGACCTGGCAGTCTAGGGGTAAGGTGTCAAACTTCTGTGCTGGCGGCCGGGGTTCAATCCTCGGTCCCGGCACGGATTTATCTGATTACCAAACCCTTCCTTCACCTCTGACAAGATATCTTGTGAATGTGGGGAATGCTAGGCCTCCACCGTGGTTCGGATTCCACGTTAAACTGTAGGCCCTCCATTTCATCTCACACTCACCCTACTATTACATATTAGCGTAAGTGCGTATAACCCGAACGGGTAGTAAGAGGCGGTGCTAATAATAATAATAATAATAATAATAATAATAATAATAATAATAAGTATATGAAAGTAGAGTGTGTGGATCAAAAGAATGGGGTATACCATGTAAAATGTGACTAAATTTTATTGACGAATGTGTGGAAAAGAGAAACATTAAGATTTTTAAGAATAAAGGTGCATGTATAATTCGCTGTATGGATGGTGTTTAATCGAAGTGTATATGGAAGGATAGGGAAGTGTGGAGAAAGTTAGTGAGCCTGGATTAAGTACAAAGTTGTTTTTTTAGAGCTATCTGCAGTTTCTTTCTTAACCCGTAGGGTAACGGGAGGATTAGGTATATATAAAGCTTATGTATGGTACCTACCAAATATTTGTAATTAAAAAATTATGAATTAACTTAAAGTACAACTATTAATATTTATAATTCTTTAAAATAAGTATGTAATTCTGAAATATTTAGTTCAATATATTAAAGATAATTAATACACATTTTAAAATAAAAAGATTGTGTTCTCTGAAATATTTACAAGTAAAATATCAGAGCGAAAGATATTGTTTATTAAAATTGAATAGAGTAATTAATATTTTGGCTATCATCATGCAGCATAGCCAGAAGTTGAAAGTAAAACTTTCGTTTATAAACCGAAAGTTTCCTATACATAGAATAAAAATAAAGGTAGACTCCTCTCCGAAGCTTTGTAAATTGATCTGGATGGACATCTGAGGCTTAAACTTTCGGAAATCATTGTGTAAGGGAGAGAAACCTTAGGGTATCCCTCTCTCTATTTCACACACATTCAAGGAAATGTGGCATTTTATCATAGCTCCTTAATTCTTATAAATATAATAAATACATCAATATATGGGATATTTAATTTAGATACATATTTTAATCAAAGATTTGAACAGTATAACTAGGTTTGAAACTAGTTTTTTTTTCCTTTAAATAAGTTGATTTATATGAGTTATCGATTTTGGAAAGAAAATGTTTAGGAAGGCCTTATTTCGTACCATAATTCTGCCAAATAGTAGCATTTTGGTAGGATAAAAGACCTTCCAGAAGGGACTTCCTACTATTGTTTTAGAAGGCCGTTTATCATACCAAAATACAACAACAACAACTACTACTACTTATTACTAATACACAGTAGGATTCTGGTAGTAAAAAATAAATCCTTTCAGGATGGACTTCCCACCAAAATCAGGGTATAATAAATAACACTTCATACAAGTATATAATCAAACAAGTATAATCAAATGGTTAGCTACCGGTACCTTATTTCACTATACTTATCAAACTTTCATTAGAATCCGAGATATATATATCTTATTATGAAATCAATTTAAAAACTAATAGCTAAATTTAAATATATTGTATCCTTATTATAATGTAATCAACATATGTAATAGCTACACAATTTAATATAATAATGAAAGATTTTACTCATATTTGTACAATATTAACTGTGAAACTGAATTAGGTATATATCCTTTAAAGTAAATGTTTATTGTGTGATAAAATACTTAACTGTTTTCAATCACTAACAGTTTTATGCACCAAAGACATGTTTTCTTACAAGAACATTGAAAGAAACAGTTAAATCTCTCCCCTTATAACCAAACAGATGGCAAATTCTAGAATTATGTTTACTTACTTAGGTCCTTTGCAAGGGGTGCGCTGATGTCCATCCAGCATAGTATTAATTGAGATGACTACTTTGCAGTAGCTCAAACATGAGCTCAACGTTGGAAATAGTTGACGATGGGCAAGAAGCTGTAGGCATCGTGCGTTGATGCACACAATGCTGGTAGTGGTAAAAACTTGTTACACGAAAGTAAACAGCACTGTTGAAACACAAATATAATTAGTGATTTTATTGATGGTGCACAGATGTTTAATCTCGTTACAAGGAATTAATAAGAATTATTAAGGTGCGTATACAATGTAGACGAATTGGAAGCTCAGCAGACCTCGGCTGTATCTACGAACAGAGCGAGGCAAACACAATTGGGCTAAATTGTGTTGGTATATAAAAGTAAGTCAGCACGCACGTTCGACCTCGTACTGCCTCACTACAGCCATGCCTCTAGTGTATACGCACTGTAAAATTTCTGCTAAAAATAAATAATATTATGCATTAAATACTATTTTATTATAAAAATAGGTAAATTAATCAATATTGTGAACTTAAAATATAGTATCAACCCTTATAACAAAATGTAGTATCCTGACACTCAAAATAATATCCATTTCGGGTCCGTGTACTATCACTTGAGACCATTGATCTCTATAATATAATTGGATGGACATACACATACACGTTGCCAAGGACAAAAGCGTGACGTTCAAAGTTTATCATCTGTTACACTGTGGGGGGACAGATTTAATGGTTTCTTTCAATTCTCTTATGCGAAAACATGTCTCTGATGAGTAAAAGTGTTATTTTTTGAAAATAGTGAAGTATTATACCAAACTTTCTTGAAGAAGCATTTTCATTAAAGCATATACAATTCAGTTTTACAGGTAATACTGTACAAATACGAATAAAATCTTTAACATATTTAAATATATAGCTATCATCAATGTTGTTTGCAGATTGCCAAGACTACACTTATATTTATAGTTGGTTATTAGCTTGTATATTGGTTTCATAAAACATATTAAATTGGAAGTTCGTTAAATGTAATGAATAAGGTATCTTAAAACTTGATTGCATTTGTTTGAATGACAAACTTGGTGTAGTTGCCATACATTCAAACTATCACTTAGGGTATAGGCTTTTAGAAAGTATTATTACATTAACATTAAAAAAAAATTGGCTCATATCTTGTATATTGCTTTCAGAAATCATATTATGTTGAAATTTCAATAGTTATATTGAGACAAGTTAGCTAAAAACTGTATTACGTTTGTTTGAATTATATACTTTATGTAGGAGTCTTACGTTCAAATAATAATTGAGATTATAAGCTTATAGAAAGCACGGTATCCACTAAACCCTGAATTTAGTAATAATCCCAATTTGTAAGGCTTTATTTATTACCAGATACTATCATATATATTTATATATTGTTAGGATAAACGTCCATTTAAAACGGAATTAAAAAATCTCCTCCTGGAAGGTCTTTTATCCTAATTATACACAAGTAGAGGATATGATTCTGGTACAAAATAAAGCCTTACAAGCGAGCTTCCTTCAAAAATCATCGTATATATTAGGCTACATAACCTTATTCAAAGAATTAACTAACCAGTTTAGAACTTTGATATGCTCTTCAAAGATTTTGCTAACATATTCATTTCATTTAACTAATCACACATTGATGTATCTAATATATTTAATCAAATTAATGAACGATATCCAAATACCACATTGCCTTGTATAGGTGTTAGAGAAAAAAGAGATACTCGAAGATTTCCTGCTCTCTTTACATTGGTATGCAGACGACAGCTCGAAAATTTCAGCCACAGACGTCTCTATCCAGTTATATTATAGAGATCAATGCTTGAGACTCAATTGTTGGCAATCCTGGATATGCTTCTCAGTCAATGTGTGTTTTTATGCTGGTATCGTTGGTTAAATGTAAACAAATATATTCAAAGCTGTTTTATCTAAAATTTACATGAATATGTAATTTAAGTTTGGTTACCTATGTCTTTTTATATGATTTCGCCTCATAGATAAGTTTTAGTTACAAACACAACAGTAGTATATTCATGGCGATGATTATTTAAATCATAATAAATTAATAACTGATGCTTTTTGCTGTGATAAGGCTTATCACACTTGAAACTATATAGATCTACTTGACTAATTTGTGAAATGGGTAAACGTAAAGATACAAGTACAGAAGAAGAAATAAATGTCGGTAAGAACTCTCAATATGTCATTTTCATGTGTATTTCTATTTTTAGACGGTGCAGTAACAAGATTGGATGAATAGAATGCGAAACTAGGTAGTTACAAATGTGGTGATAGGACAAACGGGAGCAGGTAAAGTGATAGACAACAAAGTGGTAGACAGCCAACTGATAGACACGAAGAAACGACGTGGATCAAGTGATAGGCAACCGATAGACAAAATGAAAACCATTATTTAGAAGGCTAGGTGGGTCAAGTGGCCGACATGACTTGGAACAACTGCTAGACAAGCTCATGTATAAGAGTACAACATGATAGACAACCAAGCGGTCGACTCAAGAAGACCAACTGCTCAACAAACTTTGATATTCAGTTAAGAGTGACCTAAGTGACAGAGCAGTTAATTCAATACACGATTTACCTTGTTTACACTCAAATAATTTTTCCCCCTAACCCGTCAGCTTAACCTCACACTTCTTGACATATAGTTGTATGGTTTGCTAAAGTAAAAATGTGGGTGAGAATAACTCGAACTAATGATGACCTACAAAAAGAATATAAGGATTTGAACAGTCACATTTAATTCTGGAACGCTGGCGCAACATTAAAGAACAGTGAGCGCTGGTCCACATGTATGAACTATCTTATTTTTATATTAATAAATTAGAGGTGAGGAGGATATAATTTAGAGAAAATATACCTGCTTTTACATTAAGAAAGAGTTGAAAACCATTGATTAAAAATTCCTTAGCGGCCTTTATTCAAACTTGAAATTTGACAACAATTTTAAAATAGTATGTAAAATTAGTAATCGGCAATAAGCGACAGTAAAAAGGATTTTTATTGTTTTTCAAAGAGATAAGTTTAATATATAGCCTGTATATTTAGTGCTATATATTTTTTATTTTTAGCACCGCTTTAAACCTACTAGAGAGTTACTAACCGTTCAGGTTATATGCCTGTATACTAATTACGCTAATGTGTTTAGGGATGAGTAAGGTTGAATTTAGAGAAACTGCACCTGATTTTTTGTGAAGTGAGAGTGGAAAACCATTTATGAAAATCCACTTTCAGTCCACCCAACTGGGATCAAACCCCGATGAATGGTCTCAACGTTTAAGGTGTTGGGTGGAGAATAATAATTGATTATTTCATACCGTTTCAAACCATTTCTAGAATATTTTAAGGGGTGTGTGATAAGCAGAAAGGACATGTCGCTTTAGGTACAAGATCTAAGCCGCCAGGTATCATGGAGTGGGTGGTAAGATGATGGATATATCGTTTAAGGTACAAGATTCAAGGTTTAAGGACTGGCTGGTAAGCGGGGTGGGTGGTAAGAGGATGCATTGGAGCTGGATGGGATCAACACGATCATGCTCGAACCAAACTACCTCTTGTTCAGGATGGATACAGGAAGTTGTATGGCTTAAAGGAGGTAAGAGTACAGGATGGGGACTGGAAGTTGTGCAGATCAAGGCTGGGGGTAGGAGACTGGGAGGAGGGGAGAAGAGCGATTGGCGGGCATGGTAAGAGAAAGGGATGAAGGTTGAGAGGAGAGTATGGGATGAAGGCTGGAATCTAGATTCAAGGGTGGAGGAGGGCTGTAAGGAGCAGAACGACAAATATAGGGACATAAGGTACTTTTGTGTAATTAAGAGCCTGTTAAGTTTAGGTTAGGTTAGAGGAGAAAGTGATCCACCCCATTCAGTGTGGTGGATCAATGTTAATCTTATGGGAGAAGGTGGTCCAGAACTGTCATTTCAACCACTACTACCATGTTTATAACTTTGTTAGTTTTGAAATAACTTGTCTCTCACTTGAGCCACTCTTAACTGGATTCATTTTGATGATTGTCGAGCAATTGGTCCTTTTCGTGTCGGCCGCTTGGCTGTCTATCTATCACTTTCCCTCTTATATGAGTAGCTTGTCTATCACATGGTCCAGCTCGTGTCGATCACTTGGTCCATGTCGTTTCTGGGTGTCTAGCAGTTGGTCTGTTTACAAAACTGTTCTCTCGTGTCGATCGCTTGGTTTTCTATTACTTTGTACTCCTATACATGAGCTTATCTAGCTGGTCCAAGTCGTGTCGGCCACTTAACCCACCCAGCCTTCCAAATAATTTTACAAAAATTTTTACAAAAAAAAACCCTCCACTGGTATTGATTACTTAAAATATACCAAAAAAAAGTAATCCATCTAGGCCTATACTAAGACTTTTTAACTGAGATTAATAATTCAGAAAATATTGCTTGAGTCATCTCTTTCACAGGCTAGAACAATACTCAAAAGTCTACTGCAGCCATGCCTTGTACATCATGCTTTTTCTGTAGCAAACTCAAATATTGCAAATGGGATAGTGCAGCAGTCTTCAACCTTTTAAGGTCGAAGGGCCAAAGCTTCTCTCTCTTGTTGACTCACGGGCCGCAATACTGAACCGACAATATTTGGATTGAACAATTAAAATATTTTTCTTTTGGTGTACCAGCTGTCTCAGAGGTGAAGATCAAATGTGAACACTCCCGACTCTGTTTGGACTCACCTGAAATATAGTACTTTCTCACTTGTTTATGAGAGTAGTCAATTGTCAGTCCAAGGTAGGCTACATATGTATAAAATCTAATGATTTTATTCACGTACTAGCTGACCCGGCAAACGTTGTTTTGCCATATAAATAATTTTTAAGTAATTTCTAGTGTAGACAAAAAATAGCTTACTTATTGTAAGTGTGTAAGAATGTGGTATATGCGTGAAATAGGCATGGAGCGCTGTGAACGATGAGGGAATATAAAAATAACAAAAGGCAAACATTATTTTTAAGTTATTATAATTTATTCCTTAAAATTATATATCATTAATTAATCAATTACGACAGTAACACTAACAAACAATATCAATCTCTTAATGCCATAGCGTGAACAATATTTTTTGTTAGTCCATCTTTAGCTAACACAAACAAACTGGATGGTTTACCCACTCGAGAGCATGCCACGTATAATTGTCCGTGTGAAAAACATGGTGTTCTCAAATCTAAGCCACAAATAGACATCGTTTGACCTTGGGATTTGTTGATAGTCATTGCAAATGCCAATCTAATCGGAAACTGAATACGTTTGAATTGAATTGGCACATGACGATTGATCAGTTATCGACCGGGGATGAAAAATGATTAAATTACTAAAATGGCTATTAAAAAATAGGGGTTGGTGATAAAAGGGTAAAAATTTAGGGTTGTATGTATTTTTTAATGCGACATAATAAAAAAAATAAAGATATTAAAAAAATGTCTAAAAATTATAGAAAAATGTTAAGGGTGGACAACCCTTATCACTAAGGGGTATGAAAAATAGATGTTGGCCGATTCTCAGACCTACTCAATATGCTCACAAAATTTCATGAGAATCGGTCAAGCCGTTTCGGAGGAGTACGGGAACGAACATTGTGACACGAGAATTTTATATATAAGATAACAAAAATAATAATTTGTAAAATAACTTAAAATACATATATTTATTTTATTATTTAATAATGTAAATATAAAGCTGTATTTGTCATTTTTTTTCTTGAAATAATTTTATATACTTCATAAGCAGGCGAACCACAAAAAATGTTAGGGTGGGCCTTGGATTGAATACCCCTGTTGTAGTGAATTAACATAAATTGATAAAACTCTCACACACAGCTTTATTTAACCTCCTTACATAAACTCAATTATTAACCACACATTTTATCAGTGGCGGCTCGTAGCTAAAAATTAGTGAAGGTGCTGCTCCAGAAAATGTTTAGCCTTTGTTTTAAAATTGTGTAAAAGGAAAAAAATATGTCTAAAAAGAAAATTTATTCAGGAACTTGATAAAATCTTAGCGTATAACCCGAACGGGTAGTAAGACGCAGTGCTAAATATTATTATTATTATTATTGATAAAATCTTAACAAAAAGAACCAAACTTGTTTACTTACTTTAACTTAAATTGTTACAGTTCAAGCTTGATCTATTCGTTTAAAAATGAAATCCATTCTTCTTGTTTTAATTTGCGCAAAAAGTTCAATAGTTTTATTCTTGATCTCTGGATAACAATTGAGGAAATTTTTCTCCATTGAAAGTACTGCAAGTGCAAGTGTTAAATAAAAGAACCGGAAAATAAAATGAATCAAATAGAATAGCTGGAAGCAGAATAATAATCTAATTCTACACTCTTCTACACTCTTCTACACTTTATCACATTCAAGGATATGATACACGGTTTTTAAGCACAACACACGTTGAGTAAAAAAAAACACTTCCTTCCACCATCATGCCAGAGCCGGCACTGCAAGAGCAACAGTGCTCTCTCTACCGGGCAGTCCCGCCTTCCTCCCCACCCTATTTGCGCATGTGCACAACAGTCAAACACCACGTCGCTGGCACTGTGAAGCGCACAGTTCCATACAAAGATTTTTATATATTTTTCATAAACTGGTATATGGCTACTGAACTACTGACATTAAGCTTAAGGAATATATAATGTACTACAAAAATAAAGAAAAAATTAAAGAAAAAACGACTCATTATATTAAATGTTATCGATAATATCAAGTAGAAATAGGGCGTGCTGCAGTTCTGCAGTGCCTATACATTAGCCACCACTGCATTTTATACATGTTGAGCCATTCACAAAAGAATTGCCATCCTAAAAACCCTAACACATTAAAACATCTAATGTTGACTCATGATATTTTTCAGGTGTATAACATCATTGTTTCTGATAGAAATTAAATTGTATATTTGATCAATATTAGTCAAATATTTTAATCTATTATCTCTTGAAAGGTGGGGTTTAAATCTGGGTCTGTATCCTAGTAATTATTTTAAATATTATTTAGGGCTTTTAGATTTGTGAAGCTATCTAACACACAGTGGCAGTATGGTTTCCCATTTCAGTAGGCCTACTGACTTTGAGGTAGTTGCATTGTGTATTGCCATTTGTAGTGTTTCAAGATTTCTTCAAACAAAATATAAATATAATTGTGTCTTACTTGCAAGGGCTGAGCTTACTTTGAAAAAAAAGGGGAAATGTGTTAATTATTGATAATTAATGCATGTTTCTAGAATGTATGAACATACACAGATATCCGAGATCTTTTAAGGCAGGATATAAAGAATTCGATGAAATGTTTGCATGCTGTAAGGGAGTGAATGTAACAAGGGTAACTTTATGGTGACATTATTGACATGTGGGAAAAGCTCCATTTTACTGATTGAACTTTCTCTTCATATTATTTACACACACAAGTTGTTTGTCTAGATTTTATTTGATTAATTTTGTCGTATCACCGTTGGGACATAACATATGTATTTGTGGTACAGTAGGAGCTGTACCGGTAATCATACAATTTTGAACTATTGTATTGGGGTTAACTTAAACTTACTTACTTAACTACTTACTCTATGGCATTAGAAATTTGAAAGCTCATTATCGCACTTAAAGTACGCCACCTATCCCTATCTTGCAGTAGCTCCATCCCGTCCACCTCATTACACCCCAACTCTTTCAGGTCTATTCTAATGTTGTCTTACCATCTGCATCTAGGTCTTCCCATTAGGTTTGCCAGTCAATACCCTGAATATGGTTCTAAATCCTCCCATTCACGCTACATGTCCTGCCCTCCATAATCTGGGTGATTGTCTACAAACTGGGGCTTTTAATGTACCTACACTCTTATTATATATAATTGCTATGTAGATGTTTTATACTTGAAAGTTTATTAAGTTGTAATGTTGATTTAATTCTAACATTAATTTATTTCTACTAGTTTTACATTTAAATAAAAAATATATGTATATGTAAAACATCATTCCCCTGTATTGTCCTAATTACAGATTCAGTAACTAATCAATAAAGTACTCAAATAAATAAAGCAATTTTTTTAAATTTAGACAATATAATAGTACTATTACATATATATAATCTTAAATCATTAATGTTTATTAAAACATATTTAAACATATAAATTTGAGCTTTATATCTTGTCTCACCTTTTCATCTGTGATTTCTATGGTAGATAATTAGTTAATTTCCCAGTTAAAAGATAGCATTAGCTGCATTATTGTTGAAATAAATAATTAAAAGAAGTTGTGCAGTTGACATTTCTATTCTAATACTTGTCTTTGTATGTGCATATTCTTTTCTGTGTTCATTGTTGCTCTTAAATGTTGCACTGTCACTATTGAAAGCATCATTCCTCTGGTGAGTTTAAATTGATTAATTTATTATAATATAAAGTTTATATGTTATCAACAATAGAAACAATAATAATATATTTCCATAGACATATTTTTAAGTATTTTAGAATAAACCACATGGATAATTCAATCTAATAACCCCATAATCATCATTCCCCTGTACTTTCTTTGGGCAGGGGAATGATTACTAGAACTTTCATGTATAATATACAATATTTTTCAAATTATCATGTTTCTATTAATATTTACCTATTTTATTAAACATAAATAAATAATAAATAACTAGCCTATAATGCTTATATAATTAAATGATATCAGTGGTGGCTCATAGCTAAAATTAGTGGGGGTTCTACCCCAGAATTTTTTTAGCCTTTGTTTTAAAATTGTGTAAAAGTAAAAAAAACATGTATAAAATGAAAATTTATTCAGGAACTTGATGAAATCTTAACAAAAAAAAAACTCAAACTTTTTTACTTACTTTAACTTATATTGTTACAGTTCAAGCTTGATCTATTCATTTAAAAATGAAATCCATTCTTCTTGTTTTAATTTGCGCGAAAAGTTCAATAATTTTCTCCTTGATCTCTGGATGACAATTGAGGAAATTTTTCTCCATTGAAAGTACTACAAGCACATTTAATCTTTCTGTTAAATAAAAGAACCGAAAAAAAATGAATCAAATAAAATAGCTGGAAGCAGAATAATAATATAATTCTACACTCTTCTACACTTTATCACATTCAAGAATATAGTACACGGTTTTTAAGCACAGCACACACTGAGTAAAAAATAAACTTCCTTCCACCATCACGCCAGAGCCGGCACTGCGAGAGCAACAATGCTCTCTCTACCGGGCAGTCCCGCCTTCCTCCCCACCCCCATCCTATTTGTGCATGTGAACAACAGTCAAACACCTTGTCGCTGGCACTGTGAAGCGCATAGTTCCATACAAAGATTTTTGTATCCTTTTCATAAACTAGGGGATGGCTACTGAACTACTGACATTAACCTTAAGGAATATATATTGTACTACAAAAATAAATAAAGAATTAAAGAAAAAAGGACACATATTAATGTTATCGATAATATCAAGTGAAAATACGGGGTGCTGCAGTTCCGCAGTGCCTATACACGAGCCGCCACTGAATGATATAGTATTCACAATTTGAGAAGATTATTTTCTCTAGTAATACATTTAGGAAAGTAGTTATTAAGAATATAGGCCTATACATTTAGTAATTTGACTCAAAAGAATTAACTAAACTATCTGTATTTAGCAATCAATGATGATTCTTTATTTTTTCAAACAAGTAGGCCTAATAGGTACTTTGTTTTCAAATTTTTGTCAGCTAATCATTTTAATATCCTAGCCTACTTAAGATTAATTAATTTATAATTTTTAGGTACTTTTAAAACATCATGAAGAAGAGTAGAAAAAATATTGTTAGTGAGGAAGAAAAGTTAAATAAGAAAAGAAAAGCAGAATAGGAGCATTATAAAAAAATTTAAAGGTGATCCTGGGAAGAGAGAAGAGCAAAGACAAAAGGAACAAAGGAAGAAACATTAACAATGGAGGATTAATTCTAAAAATTACAGAACTAACCTCAAAGCAAAAGAGAATCAAAAGACTAACCTGCAAGATACATATCAACCAGACTATGTTTGTGAAATAAGTGCTTCAACAACAAAAAGAACAAAATCTGGGAAAAAAAGAGCTATGAGATTTAGAAAAAAACACAATAGAGAGTTTAAGAAAAAGGACGAGTTGATAAACAAACTAAGAAGGGATGTCCAAAAGTACAGGAAAATATGTTTACAGAAGAATAAAAGTCACTGCCCACCTACTCCCAGCACCTGTGTTAAACAAATGCTAAGAAAAGAGGTAAGGCCAAGTCCTCAAGTTGTTAAGACACTTTTGTTTGCTGAAGCTATCATAGATCAACTTAATGAAAACTACAAGAAGGTAGATTCAAACAAAGAAAAGCAATTATTTAAAAATATTATTGCAGGGAAAGTAATCAAGAAGTATTGTCTTTACAGGCAGTGTTCAAATGTTTTGAAATGTTACAAGGTACTATCAACAATTGGAAGCAAACCTTTTGATTTGAAATATGAGAGAAAGACAAAAAAAATTTCCAATTAATGAACATAAGAAAGGATGGAATAGAAAACTTTTTAGAATTTGACAGCAACAGTCGAATTTGTCCTGGAAAGAAAGAATTCATAAAAAAAAAGAAGAGAGAAGTAACAAAACAAAAACAATGGTATCTGAATGACACATTGAGAAACCTCCATAAAAAGTTTTTATGGTACTATCCAGATAAATTGGTTATGAATTTAGACACTGCCCATTTTGGATGAAACTAATGAGAGGGAGTGATTGAGACACATGCAAACATAGAACTACTGTCTAAGGGATTGTTCAAGGTAGGCGTTTTAGGAAAAAATACAACTGCTGGTATTGTGGAATAATTCTGTTGTGTTGACAAAACTGAAAAATGTCTTTTATTTGAATGTGACATTTGCATGGGTCGTAAATCTTCATATAGTGATTTTATTGCCAATTCAGATGGACAATATTACAAATAGATGCCAAAGAAAGAAAGTTTATTTGACTCAAAAATCCTAAAAGAAAAAAACTGTTGTAAAAATGACTAGGTTTGATCAAAACCACAATCTATGATATAGTGCAAGAATTTGAGAAGCATATAATATGTTTCTTACATCACATCACATTACATTACAACAATATAATAACATAGTAACATTGAAATCAAAATTTGCAGAAAATCAAGCTCTAGTTCATATGGATTTCAGCGAAAACTACTATTTAAAATATGCAGTGGAAACTCAAAGCTTCCACTTTGGTGCATCACGACAACAGATATCTCTGCATACTGTTGTTGTTTACTCGAGAGAAGCTAATGGTAAGTTGATGACTAAATGATTTAGTACGCTATCAGAATCACTTCAGCACAATGTACCAGCTATCTGGGATCACCTCCAACTAGTTTTGAACTACATTGAAAATAATTATGAGGTTGACACACTTCACTTTTTAAGTGATAGTCCAGCCACACAATATCGCAACAAGACCATGTTTTATGTTTTGGCATCTAAACTTGATAAATTCTACCCCAAATTAAATAAATTAACTTGGAATTATTTGGAAGCTGGCAATGGGAAAGGTGCTCCCGATGGTGTTGGGGCAATATGTAAAAGGACAGAAGACAGGTTTGTGGCGGGAAAGGTAATGATGTAGCCACTTTGGAAACTTTAATAACAACTTTAACTGGAAATGTTCTTGGGATAGATATTATTGCAATAGCCAACAACCAAATTGAAAATGTATCTTTACAGTTGGAACAAAAAGGCTTGAAACGTTTTTATGGTACCATGCAAGTACATCTAGTGGTTGGGGATGCAAAATCTGGTATTCTGAGCTTATGAAAACTTAGTTGTTTTAAGTGTCAAAGGTGCACACATTATGAAATTGGCACATTAAGATATGAATCTAAAATATGTTTTTTGGAAGAGGAACTTGCTGTCGATCATCAGTCAAAACACTGCAAAAAGTTGTGTTATGAAGATAATGAAAACAATGTTTCAGTAAATAGGCTCCCTTTAAGCATAGAAAATTTATAAACTGGAACATTATTACTCATTCAATTAACTGGAAACAAATTTTCTAAACAAAATTGTAAATATAGATATGTTGTAGTTTGCCAGAACCAAGTAGAGGAAGATGGTGACATCAAAATAATGTACTTTAGAGTTAGTCACCAAACAGGAATTCAGCTCTTCAAACGTGAAGATGATGTTTCATACATTTCATTTGAACAAATAGTTTCAATTCCTCCAGAACCATCCCTTGGGAACGAAGTGTTTTATAAATTTCCAACCGCAGCTGATGTATTTGAACAACAGTAGAGCTAAATGTTTTTTAATTTCACTTTCTTTACAATTATTGATTTAATGTTTAATATTTGAAAAATGTTTTTATGAAACATATTTTAAGCTAAAATTGAAGGTATCAACATTAGTTGAAAATATATTATATTTAAAGTCATTCCCCTGCTTATGGCATCATTCCCCTGTTAACCTATATTTTAATATTTGCAAATATTATTATTATTATTATTATTAGCACCGCGTCTTACTACCCGTTCGGATTATACGCACTTACGATAATGTGTAATGGTAGGGTGATTGTGAGATGAAATGAAGGACCTACAGTTTAACGTGGAATCCGAACCACGGTGGAGGCCTGGCATTCCTCACATTCACCAGATGTCTTGTCAGAGGTGAAGGAAGGGTTTGGTAATCAGATAAATATTTGCCGGGACCGAGGATCGAACCCCGGCCGCCAGCATAGAAGTCTGACACCTTACCCCTAGACCGCCAGGTCACCGATTTGCAAATAAATACTAAAATAATACAAATTAAAAGATTTCCTTTAAATGTCATCATTTGAGTAATGTTTAGAACTTAATTATAGGAATGCAATACATTTTTTTTTCACATTTAAATTTCTCCATTCTTCACCCTCAAAATACCCAGTTTGTAGACAACCCACATTATCCTAACAATGTCGTGTGATAAGTGCAGGGTATTTAAGTTATCAGTATGTAGCCTTCTCCACTCCCCAGAAGCCTTATTCCTTTTTGGACCAAATATCTTCCTGGCACCTTGTTTTTGTACAACTTCAATGTGTTTTCTTCATGTAAGGTAAGAAACCATGTTTCACACCCATAAATAACAACAGGTAAAATTATTGTTTTGTATATTTTTAGTTTTACATTACTTGAAAGCAGGCGAGTTGTCAACAACTTTCTGATCAAGTAATTGGCTATATTAATTATTGAGTTTAATTATTCCATTCTTACTTACAGATTCCACAGATTCATCCCACACAAAGAAACATAAAAAGCACAAACACAAAAAACACAAAAAGAAGAAACTATTAGAAGAAAGTGAAGGCTCACAAGATCTTTCACTAGATGATGGAGACCCAACTAAACCTATGTTGAAACTCAAACTTAAGTTTCCAAAAGATGGTGTTCCTGACAAAACGTAAGAGATTAATAATCCTAATCATACACCATTTCTGTGATACTTTGTCACTTTTTAAAGTGAATAAAAATAGTGTCTCATTAAGAAAATATACACATCTACAAATACAAATGTATTATTCCAAACACATTTTATTTTCTGGGGCTTGCAATTTCATCTTAGTTTCATCCCTTTAGGATTCAAACCACTCAAGTTTAAATCAATAAATGGTTTGATTGGCCACCAGTGTTGGGTGGTTAGTTTGGCCTATTCAAGGCTTTATTAATTGTATGGTGATATTATACTATTGTAGGTATCTTTATTTTTTATAAAAGATCTTTGATGAAATAAATATTATGTATGTCACTTTGATGTTCCATCACATGTAGTTTATGGATTAATATACTTTACAAAACTTTTGTAACTTAAAACATTTACATTATAGGATATACAATAGGGTTTTATCAAAGAAAATTGTGAAATTTGAAACATAAGCAACTGTTACAATTTTAACTATAGGCTCACCCCCCTCTTTAGCATAGTTGGCTAACGCGCTAGTCGTGTTGAGCTAGACTACCAAGGACGGGGGATCGAGGTTCAAATCTCTGTCGGGTGAACGGGGGAGGGGGGCTTTCCTAAATGGTTTTCCACTCTCCCTCCATGCAAATGCAGGTTCACTTCCTCTAAATTCAACCTTCTAAATCACTAATTCATTAGCGTAATTAGCTTTTAAGCTTATAACTCGAACAAGTAGTAAGACGCGGTGCTAAATTTAAAAAAACTGCAGGCTCTGTCATGAACGAAATGGTTTCTTATGACTCCATACTTACGTAATTTCTAACGTATATGTTTCTTATTAATTAATGAAACAACTTTGATGTCTCAGTCCATTTGTTAATATTTTTGATGTGATTCAATTTCAAGTTCTAATAGAAAACGGCTGTTAAAATTCATATCGACCTATATATTTTGTACATTCTTTGAACTAAATGTGATGTAATATATTAACATGTCTTTCATCAAAGACGGCCTCGGATTTTTTTTATCATGTATTTTATTAAAATGATATTTTTCTTTTGTGAAAGAAACATGTTTCTTTCATAATATTAACATGGCAGTTTCATACCACCCAAAGAACATATTTAAGCTATTTATAGGGCATGCATATAATGCATCTGTTGGAGAATATTTTTTATAGGTAATAAAGTTACTAGTAAATTTCTTTTCATATTTTACAAAATAATAATAATTTTGACTAGTGATGCAACCAGTAGATTAGAATTGAAAACTTGTGGTATAGTGTGGATAAAATTGCTTATATTTATTCCCACGTTAGATGTTTAATACCCTCTTCATTGGTTTAATGATCTGAGACGTCACTCTTGTGTGTTAGATGACAGGGAGATCGGGGCCCAAATCCTGGTCTAGTCTACTGAAGGTGGTTTTCTCTAAATAATTTCCCACTCTCCTTCCATGCAAATGCAAGTAGATTGCCTCTAAAATTATTCCTTTTTCATCCCTACCATGTTAGAGTAATTATTATATATGCCTATAGCCTTAACAGGTAGTAATACATTGTGATTAAAAAAAGGAATTAATCTTTTTATATCCAGACCTAATGCAGTTTTTTAATAGTGGTAGTTCTACCTAAACTATTTATCCAAGATTTTCATCCATCTTTAGTCAATGTAGGATGTACATTTATATATTACTTTGATACAACTTTTATTTATCAACTTATCACAGTGCGACCCCTCCGAGTAGTTCAGAGAAAACCAAAGCAATGCCATTCAAAGCAGGGGAGCGAAGTGGGCCGGTGGGAGTTGGGACCTCCCCTAAGTCTTCCAGCAAGAAGAAGAAGAGCAAAGGCAAGGACAGTGGCACATCCAGCGAGGAGGAAAGATGGCTGGATGCCATTGAGTCGGGAAAGCTGGAGGAGGTTTGTTGGGGTCTTTAGGGATTGGAGATTTTGCACGTGCACACAGACATGCACCAAATTTTCTGGAGAACCATTAAGTAATACTGTAACACACACCAGTTTGAACACAAAGGTGTCAGTCATGTCTTATCTTTTGACCAGTGATGGGAAGGTCAAAACAAAGTTCGAATCTCAGCCAGGCATTGCATACTGAGTTTTTTTTTTTCAAAACATGATATCCTGTCCTACCTCTATATAAATATGTGTACACCTCTTTTAAATCCTACTTTTCTCATTCATATCCCATTTGTGTGGACAAGTAGTAATATGCAGAGCACAGAAATTAATACTGTAGGCTTGATTACATTTTGTTTTAACGCTGTATTCGACCACCTGTTCAGGTTATATGCTGATTCATTATTTCAAACTATTAATGTATTAATATTAGAATGATTGACTGATTATTATCTCATCATACATATACTGAATAAAAATTAAATACATATTCACAAATAAGAATTTATTTAGCCAAATCAAAAATTGTGAATCAATACTATTTTTCATAAAAACATGCACATTTTCTAAATCTTAGCCAATAAAGGTATTTTATTAGTATAAAATTGGTATTTACATGACATTTTTCTCTGGAGTTTCCTCTTTAACATTATGTATTTATCAAATTAATTATATTCTTATAAAAAATTATTAGATTTATTCAAATACACTTAGTTTTTTTAAGTTTCTCACAAACAATTTTTTTTGTTTACTTTGACATTTAGAAAAATAACCAAACTAATAGGCCTAGTTTGTTTACAAAATTTCTACCTTATATGACATTCATGGATAATATGAATGAAACAAACAAAAAAATAACAATAATAATTTGTATATAAGTTGTGACAAAATAAAACCCAATAAAATTTACTCTTGAGCAAAGCTTATTAATTTTCCGATTTAAAATTGGGATCCGATTCTGAATCATCAAAACTTTCATCAATGTCATCTAAATAATCTCGTATTTTTCAGAAGTTAAACTCTCCATAATCTAGTCACTCTACTAATAAAATAAAGTCAATACAGTTTAAAAATGTAATGCTGCAAACACAATTTCACTCACGAAGTAAACAAAACAAATCTCTAAACCATAGATTATAAACTTGACAACAGGCCTAAGATTATAGAACAAAGAGATTGTATTTTTAAAAAGCAGTGCAATCTATTGGCAGAAGTATACACTAAAATAATTAAATAAACCATCCCTAATAACATACTGTAGTAATATTACAACTGATACCACATTATGAAGCACAGAAGAGTAGCTGTAGTAATATTACGCCGCCCAAAGAAATCCCAAATCTCAGAATGTTGTAATATTACGCTGTTAGCAGGCGCGGTGTTAGCATTTATGTTCCTTGATCAGAAGTGGAAGTTTCAAAAATTAAAAAAAACATGCAATTTTTTTCTTAAAAACATGTATTTTCATATGAATACAATTTATTTGGTTCTGTTTTATTCAATATAAAAGTATTGTGTTTAGAATGTAATTTTACAAAATTATTTCTTTTGGTCATGTTAAGATAGAATTCTAGAATCCTTCAAATCCCATGTTATTTGAGAGATTTGAGATCCGAGATCCGTAAAAATCTCAAAAAAGTATCTTGAATACAATAATGAAAACATTGACTTGAAGTAACAATTTCAAGCAACTGATAAAATTAGTTAGGCTATATCTGACATTGTGAATTTTAGAGGGTAACAAAAGCACAAAAAAGGACAAAATTGTATTAATTTAATTGCTTTTACTAAAAAAGGTGTTCTCTTAGAGGTGTATGATGTAATGGACATGAAAAACAAAATAATGTTTCTCACTGCCCTTAAACAACCTTTTAAGATTAGATTTTAAATATGTTCACTCTAAATAAAATTGTACATATTTAAAGATTCAAGGACTTGGATTTTGATTTGAAAGAAAAATTAAGATTTGGATTCAAGATTTGAATTTGAAAAATACAGAATTCGACCCATCTCTGAATTTATTACAATGTTATTACAATTCTTTTTAAAATGATTAAATACAGTAAATGCATTGAGCAGTAAATTTAATGTAAACTATTTAAGTCAAGGAAAGAGTGAAATAGCTTAGATTTTAATACACTGCACTAGTATTCACCTAAAAAGAGAATGGGAACACATTATGCAAACAACTATTCCTAAAACTGTGGTAAGTGGAACACCAGTGGTACGCAAAGGATTTCAAGAGGTATGTTATGCACCACTGAATTTTGTTTATCACAACATATTTTTTAATGGTAGGAAGTCTGATGAGTAAAATTAATGCATATGTCATTGTAAGGTCATGAACTGCTTTGTTTCTCTTACTACCAAAGCATTAGCAAAATTTCTTAAGTTTGAGAAACAATGTACTGGCTATTATGTGTTGTAATTTTCAGGAACAACTACTCTGCGATGTTAACTATTTTTTAAACTCAAGCTACTGTACTCTTTCTTAATTTCTAGGTTGATGATGAGTTGAAGAAGATCAAGCCTAAGGACCCCAAATTGATGACAGCTCGACAGAGAGCCATGTTTGAAAGGAAGTCTGATAAAGAACCCAGTCCAGGGGGAGAACAGCTTCTAGCTCTACCATCTGGTACAAGAATTGAGTAGCCCTATCTTGCGTAGTTTGCCTATTTCTTTATTTTGTATAGGAGTGTAACTTGATGGTTTTACTTTATATAAGGCCTGCTTTAGTAGATGAATGTTCCAAGGCATTCACTCTCATGTTAGACTGGCCTGCTGATAACAAACAGATCGAGGTTTGAATCCCATTTGGGTATACTGAGGGTGGTTTATCCTAAATGGTTTCCCACTCTTCTTCCATGCAAATGCGGGTAGATTACCTCTAAAATGCTTCCTTCCTCATCCCTACCCCATTATAATATAATTATCATGGATAACTTTTAACAGGTAGTGAGACACGGTGATATGAAAGAATTAAAAAATACTTTATGGGTGAAGTTTGCAGGCTTTGCTTGGGAATACTACTTGTAAAGTCTTATGGCATATTCATAGCAGTGCATTATATTATTTTGCAGTATTTTTACACTGTTTTCCTATATTTATTACTAGAGTTTGGTTGAATCCACTGTTTTAAAAGCGGGAATCTCCATTTTACCTATGAATCCCAAATCTCAAATTTGAATCTAAATCTTGGAAATAGTGGTGAAATTGAAATATTGTAGACTGGTTCTATTTTTCAAGTGTACGCACTTGAGCCGGAACAGTCTAGTGTACAGGAGCTGGGCAATTTTATTGTATGTTGATTCATTGAGTGCTAGGAAAACTTCTCAATTTGACATAATATTTGACTTTCTTTAATGATTATCGATAGGCTTAGCAAACTTGCTACTAATGGCCTAATTTAATTGGTAAGACCATAATATATATATATATGTATGTATAAGTGATATGTTAAAATAATTCCAATATTATAATCAAAGTAGGCCTTTGCAAATAAGAATCACCATTAGCGCGGAGAGAGGATGAGGAAATCCACAACAATAAATTGCTTGTAAAAAACCACCCTCAGTTCACTGAGCCAAGAATCGAACCTTCACATTATTATCAACAACTATCGATAGCTATCTGCTAATCACATGCTCGCTTGCCAGTTTGGCCACACAGTCGCTCGCTTGTACGCTTGTCAGTCTGGCCGTACCCTTAAAATAGAAAACAAAACCTTGATTACAAAATGTCACCATTCCTAGGAACCACCACATCTTAAAAAACAATTTACTTTTAATGTGAGCTCACACTGCTGCAGCACGTTTTGTTCGGAACATGTATTAAAATGACACCATTCACATAATTGTGCCCCTTTCTGGTGGGAGTGGTGCCACTTAGATACAGAGGCTCCAGTGGGTGTCCACCTTTAAGCTTTTAATGTTACCTAGCCCCTTTTATCATTTTAAATTTTAACATACAGGAATACCACTAAAAGGATTATTTTTTCATTTAATTACTATTTAGGAATTTAACCTACATTTTCTCACAATTTGAAACTATCATTTTACGTTATTCCATCAATTATCTAATTATTTATTTTGATTGTTTTAAAGGGTACAAGGAGAAAGTAATGACTGCAGAAGCTATACAGAAAGCTGCACTTAAATCTCAGAAGCGAAAGCAGCTGGCAGATGAAAAAAGAGAAAAGGACAAGGTAATGGATAGTATTATTATAAATAACATTTTGTTTCAATAATTGCCATTTACAAGTTTTATTAAAAAAAGTACAATACAGTGTGGTTATATTTAAAACTAAGTTCATTTGCCCACGACTTCACTTACATTTAACATAACATCAACATGTTCAACAACCTTAAATGCTAGAAAAGAATGAAACTTCAAGAATAGTGTTTTATGTGCGTACAAAGATTTAAGAAGAAACATGGACTCGCCCGCATCCCCTTCCCCTCCATACCTTAGCTCATACCACATACCATTTTATTTACCTGCTATACCAGTGAACCCTATCCCTAACCCTAAAACCTAACTAGTGGGGTTCAAATAAAAAAAAAATTAGTCAACAAAAAGGAAAGAGTGTGCTTAGTGAGTAAAGAATATAGAAAAAACCTGGGCAAGAAAACAATTGCAGAACCCGCCCCCACGGTCAACCTCAACAATATACAAATATATTAAAACATCCCCTTAATTCATATACCAGACAAAAAGTATTAGAAGCGGGTTAGTGTTACACTTAAGGATAAATAAGTAGGGGAAAATAGAGTAAGTAGAAAAGATCCACAAAATTGATTTTTTATTAAATATTCAAAAAAGATATGAACATTAATTACTATGGAAAATTCCAAAAGGGGATAAATAATGTATAAAATATTTTGTGATCACAATAGCAAGGAGAGCACATTAAATATTTTATTGATCACCATCACTAGTTTACATTAACAAAACACAAGTCTGATGCATACTCGTTAGTCAGGAAAAGGTCAATACAAATCTCACGAATTGGATCTCCACGAAATACTCATATTCTTTACATAAAAATCAAACTTATTTATATCATTATTTTTACATCTCTCCATCCTGACAAAAAGAAAGATATGTCTTACATCGGTTTACCCTAGACATAAAAACTATCACATTTTTTATATTGATTATAAAGTTAAGCAATCCCCATTTTAGTTGTCAACGCTCAAAATACTACCTTCAATAATTAAAGTTATTATGGTGGTTATCAATAACCTCTACACTAGCGCTGGTGGCGCCCAATAAATTAAGTTCATAAGTAAATATTGGTGTTAATAACATCACTAGCGCTATCAATTACAATGTGAACCAAGTTTAACTCTAAGACAAATTTTAAGTCCAAAAGAAAATATTATTATTAACCACATCACTAGCGCTATTTTCTAGTCAGAGTTCAATAAATCAAGTTCATTACATTGCGAACCAAGTTTAACTCTAAGGCAAATTTTAAGCCCAGAAGGTTTCCAAGTCGTACCATTAAAGCGAATATATCGACATTGGAATTTCACAAAAATGGCGAATATAAGGTAATATTAAATGCGCCAAGATGACTTAGCTATTCTTCATTATAAAAATATTAAAAAAACACAGCTTACTCATTTTCTACCAGACTCCTACTTTTAATACGTTATAAGAAAAATAAAAGTTCATTAAGCCAAAAAAGAATTTTGAAACAAAAGATTACATGCCGAAAAAGAATTGTGCTTACATTTGTTATTAATCTCCGAAGCCCTAGCTTCCCCCAGTGATTATTGAAGCCAGTCCAAGAGTGCTTCTCCACTCGCACAACCACTCTTTTATATGATTTTAGCACAGTCCACAGAACACGAAATGACGAGATCACGAGGGGAGGAAAACCAAAGAACATAAACAAGGGGGGGGGGAGGGGGAATTCCACACGCTTCTAGAATGGAGTAGAACAAAACTGGACTGGCCGAAGAGTATCTTCTTTTCTTCTGAAGGTCTTTGGTCTGGAAATTTTCTGTAACTTAGCGTCGAATTGGCACTGCCTCAGTAATCAGTATCTTGTTGTTAGTCGTGGTGGTCGTGCGTGTGTATAGTTGCGGGGTGAATCGAGTGAGTAGTCTATCCAACAGCAGCTGGTGTCCGTGCAATTGGGTAAGTCTGTTTGTTATTGACTTATGTATCGCTGACTTGTGGCTAATGATACACCAGCTGTGACGAATTTTCACTGCCAACGCCGGACTTTCTCGACACCACTTGCTCGTGTATAAGCTAGCATGGTGGTATACAGCAGAGTTTCCCAAATATATTTTCGGTCTGACGACCTAAGGTGACATCACATGTAGTTTCAATTGCCTATTATTTTCATATTAGTGTTTGTTAAATTAATTTAAATAACAAAAACAGAATTAATTTTATTAACTTTTGAATTGGACAAAATGTAAAGCATAATTTTTAATGAGAAAGTAACTTTGTTACATTGTTTGGAAAGTGACAAAAAAAAAATAATTCCAGTGGTTACTATGAAATGATGCTGTTTCATTCTTGGTAAGAGTACTTTTGAGTTATTATTTTGTATAGATAAATGTTATTAGCTAAAGTGAATAAATTTCAGTAACTTTTTAATCTTACAATTAGAAAATTACACAATATTTTCCCATGAAAACTTTGTTGCAAAATTTGGTATGTGATAAAAACAGTTTTTCAGTGACATTCATGATGCTACTTCATTTTGTAGGCGAGTTCTTTGAGCTAGAGTGTTATGTTTATGGACAGATTACAACACAAATCATTTTGGGATCCAGGTGATTCCTTGCTTTAGTCTTGTTTACAGAGGTAGGCTATATTTTCATAATAGGGAAAAGATTCCTTTTCAACTTCCCAAGGGAGAATGGGCTTGTCCTTGAGCTGGGTCCAAAATTCTGAGTATGAGTGTTTCAAAATGTAGATTCAACACTGTTGCTTTCGTCACTATTGCAGTAATAATAGTTCATATTACTCCAGTGTAATGAACTTTTTGTAATTGTAATATTTAATAATTTTTGACAATTTTTACAGACCTTCCTGCAACCCTCAGAAACATTCTTGCAACCCTAGTTTGGGTTGCTACCCTTGGTTCGGGAACCACTATTATATAGGTTACCATGGTTCTCTGTAAAATAGAGAGTACATTAGAAAAAAATCCCATCTCAATTCGATGAAACATTTTTGAGTTTACTGGAAACAAACATATGGACTGACAAACATTTAAAAAATTGATTATTTAGTGTACCTATAGTTTTTACTACCCAGAAGGAAAGAAAAACATAAAAGTTCAAATGCACAGAAAAACCTAGCTGGTTTATCCGTTCTTCATGTGGGGAATCTATAAAATAACCTTGTTCTTTTATAGCACCTAACATTAATCACATATAAAAATAACCAACTATTAAATTATGTATATTATTTGGAAGAAGTTACAGGAAAGGTGGATATAAAAAATATTAGGAACAAACACAATATGGCTTTTACAATGACAAGAAGAACACAGTTCACACTTTATATTGCTGGCATTGGACAAAGAGGTAATGTTTGCATCTTGAAGAAAATCTATCGCTACCTCTCATTCCCCTGACATAGGTTTAATTCTTTCGGAACTAATCAGGAGGGAGTTTGAAATGCACAACACAATTTTCTTAAAGAGGAAACAAAAGGTTATAGAAGGGAGAAAAATGAAATGTTAAAGAATGAGGGACACTTAGAAAGTAACATATAAAAGGAACAAATAACATTGGAAAACTATTTTTTGCTTTTGAAGGTACATTTTGTTAAATACATATGGAAGAAGGTACATTTAAGAGGGATAGAATGGTAATAGTTATTAATAATCGTGCACTTTGTCTCAACCAATTTTAAATAAACTAAAAACATTATCTACTAAAACACTATCACATTTTAACATTATTTTTCTGTTTCAGAAAAAGACCATGGAAAGATTACTGAAAAAGCAGGACTCTAAGAATATAAAGAACAGCAATAAATGCCGTTCTCTACGCAAACAAGTCCCCCGTGTTACATATTGCATCAACGGGAATGGAGCCAGCATCTCCCTTCCTCTGGATGTAGAATTTCCGCTCAAGCCACAACTTGCTAAGTTAGTTTTTTTTAATTAGAAACATGTGCTACTACTCTTTTAACTTTAATATCCCTTGAATTATGAAATATATTGGAATTAAAAAAAATATATTTCGATACAAATTTTATCTATAGTTACAATGCAGTGTATCAATTAAACATAAATTGTTAGACATACATAACAAACATACCCCAACCTATTAATCTATACCCATACCATCACAGTCTTTACTTCTTTTTCTCCCATTATTTCCAGGATAATTTCATTGCTTATTCTGTTTCTCCTCATGATAGCCAACATGCTCCTCACAAACTTCATTCCTATGGCCTTCACTTTCCTGCATTCACTGGCATGTTTCTGCTGCATATTTGACAATGAGTATAAAGTATGCCCTATAAAGCACTGCCCTACACTTTAAGGGCACTTCTCTCCTCCATAGCAGGTCTCTTACCTATAGAACATTTCTCCCTGCTGTCCTATTCTCATTAAATCTTCTCTACTTCCACCCTTCGCCTCAATCACGCTTCCAAGATATTTTATGTTCTATACTTTTCTCAGCTTTCCTCCATATAGCTTTATTAGGCTTTAGCCTCTTCCTTGTCACTACCATCACTTCACACTTTACCATGCTAAATTTCACTTCACCCTCTTTTATTCTCCCATTCTATTCTTGTAGTTGTTCCTGTACTTACCCTTCCTTTTCCCCTCCATACCATCAAGTCATCAGCAAACATCATGGCTTTCACTCTTTACTCCCGGAGTTTTCCTGCCACTTTATTCATGACAATTTCCATTACCATTACAAATAGTAGTGGGGAAAGGGCACTTCCCTGCTTCACTCTATTTTTTATTTGGAACCACTATGTCCTTCCATCATCCGTCTTAAAACAACTCCTGTTATCGTCATACATGCTTTTCTCTCTCATTACAACTCCTCTCTCCACTTTGGCCTCTTCCATCACTTTACAAACATTATTTATATCCACGCTATCATATGCCTTCTTCACATCCATAAGTATCATTACCAAGTCTTTCCCATATTTATACCTTATTCCCATCAGCTGTCGTATGGCAAAGCTTATGTCTACTGTAGACCTCAGTTCCCTAAATATGTGCTGTTTCTCTCTCTCTCATCCTTTTATCTTATTTCTTATTCTATTTTCCAGCATCTTCTCATATATTTTTTGTACATTGGCACATCAGCGCTATTCCTCTATAGTTGGTACACATTTCCGGTCTCCTTTATTGAAAATAGGTATTACAACTCTCCTTTTCCAATCTCCTCTACTGCTTTCTTCACCCTGTCGTTCCATCAAGGTGTCTCCTTCCACTTCCTCTTAGTACTTGTTCTCCCACATACCTCCACTGCCGCTCCCACCAGACTGTTCTTAAACCTATCTCATTCAACCTCTACACTTTGCAGCTCATCCTTGGGTACTAGGCTTTTTGCCTTTCTTAGGTGCAGGACTCTTTCCTCTTAATCTTTTAGCCTCCCTACCCTAATTTTTCTTTCTTGTCTTACTACCTTTCTCCTACATTCCCATCCCCTTATGTCTGCCGCTAACAACTTGTGGTCACTAAGGACACACTTGGTATTACCTTAATATTTAAGTTCTGCCTTTTCATTTCTTCATCCATGATAAAGTAATCTATCACCATCTTTTTCTCTCCATCCTAACTTTATCTAGTGATCTTATGGCTTTCTTTTTTCTTCTTATACCAGTTGTTTTTCACTTTCATTTTATTTCTTGCACATAACTCCAGCAGCCTGTTACCCTCCTTGTTTCTCTCTTCCCTTTATTCCATCCTTAATACCAGGGCTGTGGAGTCAGTAGGCTAAACCTTAGACTCCAACTTCTCTGCTTCTTCTACTTTCCAACTTTGACTCCGACTCCTTTATTAATGGCAAATGTATATTAATAATAAGTAATAAAAATATACTTATCAAAATAATTTTAACACATTAAATAGGTTATAACTTACTTGAATCATCAGGCTACTTGGTTGATAGAACAAAAAAACAATATATTTATTTTACTACAATTTCTGAACAAGAAAACTAAATTTCTATGAAAGTGTCAAATTAAAAAAAATGTTTATAACGACATAGTTTATGGCTTAAAACTAAAGAACATAAGAAAATTAAGGCTAGCAGAACATAATAATTAAATCAGCTGTCCTATACTATCAAACTGTTTATAATTATATTATCAAATATTTTACTTTAATTAATGTACAATATAGTATGGTAAATGAAATCTAAGATAAATTTGGTTAAATTACAAAAACCTAGGATATTTATTTTATAAAGCAACTGAACAAAAATATGTTGTCAGACGAAGATATTTAACACAATTTTACAAACATAATATTTTCAACAAATTTAGGAAGAATTTGTTCTCAGAAAAAGAATAGCCTCAGTCAAATCCTCCTTCATGGATGCCCTCAAATCTGATCTAATAATTCTAAGAGCAGAGAATAACCTCTCAACACTTGTTTGGGTTGGTGGCAAAGCAGTAACCAATAGGGCAACATCCCTGACAATCTCAGGATACAAGGGAATGGATGCTTGCACTGTTAGTTTTGATGAAGTCAATTTTGTCTACTTCTTTAAGTGCAAGGGAGAAATTTAGACAATTTTTTCCCTGTGGGTTTGGAGGAATCTTTTTCCATGCAGCAACACTTTGCACTCTCCATATGATCCAAATATTTTTCGAAATCAAATTCATCCTCAATTGATGAGGCTGAAACTATGTCAACATCAAACTCTTCCTCCTCCTTACATTCCTGTAAGTTATTAATCCTAACTGCTTTTTGTTTGTATGCCATCAAAATTTTGATTGTTAAGAATATGGTTATGTGGTATAGAGCACTAGGCTAAATCATGGTTTAAAATAGGAGGGATAGCCAGCACACTTACCTTGGTGATACT